>JAHRHZ010000014.1:28550522-28566169 GCA_024137785.1 Ginglymostoma cirratum
TCTATCTATCTATCTATCTATCTATCTATCTATCTATCTATCTATCTATTGTGTTGCACACATCAGTAATTTTATTCAGGGAAACAGAACGTCAAAATTCATAACATGTGCGATGGAGAGCATGATGCAGATAAACTGATTCACGGAAAAGGGAAGCAATAAGAAAAGAGAGAAAGAAACACAAAGATAAGGAGCAACTAGTATAAATTTTTTATCATTGCAGATTTGTGACTTTCTGTTTTTAGAGGGTGAGGAAATTCCCCAGGGCTAGGGCTTTCAGACTTAATCATGAAAGTCAGTGTGCTCACTTTTGAATGCCACCTGTCCCCCATTTGTTGATTTGTTTTTAAACACCACAAATCAGACCTATCTCAAGCAATAAAGGAATACAAATAAAACAAAACTTTAATTCATTAAGTTCGTAGGGCTTATGGGCTTTCCTTATGTGGAAAGCAGTGTCTCTTAATAGGAGCTGAGCACGGGCTCCAAGACTGAACGCAGCTAAGTGGCGAGATCCACTTGAACTCGGTCTTATTGCGTGCAGATGAACGGATCATAGGAACGAGTGGCTGAAACTTAATACGGCCTAGGAATTTTAGAGCTTTTATTGTTTTTCCCCCCTAAAACAAACATGAAATGTACTAGTTATATACAGGCCACAGCTTCTATAGCTCAACAGGTTTTTTTGGAGATTGATGTTAAGCGATGCATTTTGCTTCCGAATAATCAGTGGCATTTTTTTGAGAAGAGCTTGCCTCCGAGAAGTAATTTACACTGGACCCTTTGAGAAAGTTCTTCATTAAAGAGACAATACAATAATATTTGCATGTTCGCAGTACAATAAAGTACAAAAGGCAAAATGTAAATGGAAACAACGTTAAAGTTCCGCAGCTGCCCAGACGTGTCCCCTGTACTGATGTAGTTGAAATCGAATAGCACTTTGCGATTTCGACATCTTTCAGTCACATAATCTTCAAGGCAGTTTTAAAATGTATTTCAATGTCGCCTTTAAGTTTTCACGACACTTTTCAATTACTTACGTGTCGTCCAAAAGACCTAAGGATTTTGTGCTAAATGTTGCTTAATGGTGCTTCATGCTTAAGACGCTGCATAACCTATCTGAGATCAAAGATTTGCGCATTACATATAATGTTCTTATAAAGTTTTAGGAGCTGGATGGAACAGAAGTTTAAGTAGTGATATTGGCACAATTGTTTGAGATCGTAGTGATTTTTTTTGCACAGGAACGCATTTAGAGTGCCTGATGTGACAAATTGTCAGAGCGAGTCGCAAACCATCTACTTAAATTAGTGCTTTTTTTTCGTTAAAAAGTAAGTTCGTTAGATCAACGGCTTACTGTTGCAATTTCTTCTCTCGCCCACTCTTAAATTGGTTAATTGATCAGTTGGCTTCTTGCACGTTGACGTGCCAACCTGTAAACTTGACATTGGAGCCAGTTAATGAAAAGTCTTCAATGAGATTGACAAAAACGTTTTCTTTTGTTGAGGTTGTTGGGCGTTTTTTTAAAAAAAATTCCACTTGACTACAACTCGTAATCGGATCTTTGGGTTTGAAAGGGCCGTAATGCTTCTCGATATTACAATGCTGCCATGTTAAGTTTAAGAACATAACCTTGATTTGTTTTGAAGGTGAATTATTCAAAGAATACAATTACAACAAATCCGGCGCAGCAATGTATAACGTTCCTTTAATTATATATTAAAGAAATAACTCCAAGCTAAGTGACTTCTAAAAAAAAATTCTTACCCTACATTGCACATATGTAAATACATAGATCATTACTTGAAATAGGTTGCTAGAAAATTATATTTGTGTGGTTTTGCATTCTACATTAGAATACAACATGTAGACTTTGAACATTAACTTGCTGAAATAATATTGCTCCCTGGAAGAACCGAGGACCTAACTGTGCAGCCGATTATGTTCTAACAGCTTGAGCAACACAGTATCACGGAATGAGGAGAAAAACGACCATTTTTTACAAGAAAACAAACCAATATTACATTGTGAGAACTAAAATTGCTTTCCCAACAAAGCAAGAAAAACCTGTAGTAGGTGAGATAAGGAAGAAGGGAGAATTGGTTCTTGATCAATATCTGGTTGCTTTCGTTCATGTGAAAGGTATATCTTTGAATAAACAGAAATTGTTTAATCTTTGCCCGTGGTACCCACTGCGAAAGTCTTTTTCAAAGCCCCAGTGTTTTGCGGGGTTGGGTTGGGTTGCGGGGATGATCCCAGGGTGAGACGGTGTGGGCATAGGCCTGAACAAATGTACCACAGGTTAATCTCCAAGTCAATCATCCAATTCTCAATAAACCACCCATTCCTTTAAACCTGTGCGCTTGTCTGGCAGTCAATGTAAAATACTTAGCATTTTCAATTGTTTCTTGAAGTTAGCTCAAACGTTTCTCCCCGAATGTGTTCCGATTGGTACCACTGTGAAGGTGTCTGGTTGATGAACCGCTATTGTTGCTGCTGTGGTTTGGAAAGGCATGGAAGAGAGACGAAATCCGGCGGAACATTGATGCCACTTTATTTCACATGTTTGCTGTCGATATTTTTAATCAACCTGTTCAGGGAAGTTATTACACAGCTCTATAGTACGTTAAGACTTGAACACAGGCCCCCTGGCTCAGAGTTAGGGAAATTGCCACTGTATCGCAAAGGCCCCCACATGGTTATGCGCTCTTTGGAATTCTTGGCGCTGGGCTAGCAATTACTTCTTTGTACATCTATTGTTCAATATTACCGAGCTAATTGGATAGAGGTATATATTGGACCCGATTCACTAATGCTGAGCTGAAATCAGGCCGTGTAACCATTCAAAGTCAGGTGATCAAGAGATATCATAGTGAGCATTGGGCAATTATCCATCACGAATAACGGCTGCGGAAGACTGAACAGACAAGCGGGGAAATGCTCTAATTGCAGGTCATTCTCAACAGAGTAACTTCTATCGTCTGGGTCCTAATCTTGATTATTGTGTTACGTTTAACGATGGCCGTTTATAATAAAGAATAGTCGGTTGACAGAGACTGATTTCTCATTTCTTCATTAAATGTCCAGTTTTGAATGAGCAATGCCATTCTCACTGTCTTCTAAATATGCTTAGATTACATTGTCATTTGGTTAGCACGAATCTGGGCATAGAAGGCTTCTTTCAAGACTGAGCAGCCATCGAGAATTCATTAGGCACTCAAGTAATTTGATCGCCGTTTGGAACAAACTTTATTTTGGATCCAAAGGCTGGAAGCAGAGCCTGTACTTATTGTATATTACAACTATCAAAATGAAATAAAGTTGTGTTTTCCAACCCCAATTAATGACACCAATTCCAACCACAATGGACGTTCTGTCAGAAGCAGTGGGATAATGCCCAGTCAGTGAAGAGTAATAAGCAGAAATACTGAGCTAGATTGCAGCAGCAGCAAAATGTGGGGATAATTTTACAAATCTCTGCTGCCAATGGAAAGCCTGAATCCCTGCCAACAGAAATTATAAATTCGGGCATTCACTTTCTATTAGTTTTCAAGGGCAGCACAACCCGCGTTTCCAATTTGCTTTACCCGTACATCACTGCCTATCAGCCTTGTAAAGGCACATTACCTGCATACGTCAGAGGTCGTTATGTTGGAGATATACGGTGGTCTGATTAGAATGTGAATTTTGTTCAGTTTGCTCACGAGTAACAAGTAAAATGTCAAGTCTCTGGAAAGGCACCAGGTCAATTCATAATAGATTTGAGTCATGAAGAAAAAAATAGAAAATCCAGCGTTTTTGACTTGAAAGATGAACAACAGATGACCTTTCAGAGTTACAAGGTTGAACAAACAAGGTTTATGTGGAGCTATATTTTATGGAGCAACATTTTTCTGGTAACATACAGCTGCATCAGAAAGGGACACAGGTATAAGCTGGTACAAAGCAAGATCAGAATTCATGTCAAGAAGCACATCTTCACGCAAAAAGTGACTAGTTCCTAAAATTGTCCTATGATGGGGCAGTAGAAGCAAAACTGAGTCATTCAGGAGACAATTAAATGTTGTGATAATTTTCTATGGAATAGTTAGATGGGTAAAATGGTTTCCCTCATATTGATTTAAATATCATATATTCTGACAGATATAAGTTTCAACTTGGCTCAGCTAGTAGCCTTCAGCTTTTCAGCTGGATTGTTATGTAATCAAGCTCTTTCCAGTGCCCAAAACATAATTTAAATAGATATTTCAGCATTGTAGTTAAAGACTATTATTGGAGGAGCTATCTTTAGGATAATACATTAAAATACTTTGCTGGTTCAGGTCGATGCAAAACATGACTTGGTGTTACTCAAGAAAGAATATAAAATATTGTCTCCTCAAGCCAATCAAGTAAATAAAATGGCAATACTTACTACTATGAGGTCTGGTTGTATGTAAATTGTTCGCACAGCATTAATGATTCCCATTCAAAATTACCCTGTTAGATATGAAGCACAATGGAATGTTCTGAGAGGTGCTATAAAATACTTCCTTCTTTTACTGATCTTTATGACATCATTCTTATAAGGTTAGTTATCACACAGACTTGATGTTCACGACTAGTTATCATGTCACTGCTGGTGCTTCCTCCATCTAAATGATATTCAAATAAGAATTCAGACCAACAATGAAATATGTTGCTCCATTTAAGAAAACGGCATTACAGTTTTCAAACAGTTTTCATTCTTTCATGAGTCACATTTAATAGAGATCAGTCAGATACTTATGGAAAGACAAAGAATATGAACATGACACCAAATTCTCGTAATCCTTCAGAGTAAAATGCTTGAATATAAATAAAGTAGGCTATCCATTTTTATAAACAAAGTCTTGAAAACTAAAAGTTCCTAAAATTACTTACTTATTGTAAACTAAACTGGTCAATGAGGTTGGATTGATACCATATTTAGACAATTGATAAACTTTACAGGACAATACAAAGCCTGCTTTAAAGTTGCACTTAATAGGGTTGCAAGGGTCATTCATTGCAAATAAGCAGATCTCATAGAAACAGTGATAGCCCCACCGAACACCTCAAACAAAAGCAAAGTGGTGTAGCTGCTGAAAAATTGAAGCAAACACAGCAAACGCAGGAGAAATTATCAAGTCGAGCAACATTTGTGGAGAGAGAAACAGAATTAACGGTTCAAGCCTAATATGGCTGATGAAGAATTCTGAAGAAGAGGCAAATCAGATTTTAAAATCTTAACTCTATTTCTCTTCCCACAGATCCTGCCAGAAATGCTGAGTTTTTCCACCACTTCCTGAATTTGTTTCCCAGAGTACACAGCTTTGTGTGTATATATATATATACACATACATACGTATTCCTAAGCATAATATATAAAAATGTTACAATTTGTATGACCAATTAAGGTAGTGCCAACTAAATGTGTTATTATATCATGTATTCTCACACTTAAGTGCAAGTAGTAAATATTGTTCAAATTATTAGTTGAAATTCTTTTTGTCGTTAATTTAGTAATTAAATAGATACGAAGATAAAATAGTTAATTTATGTTGCATCATCTGTGTTGCTAAAATTTGCAACATTAGAAGCTTTATTTGGATACCCTGCAGTCACATCCTGATTCAAGTGCCCATATTTATAGTGGCATATTGATTATAAGAATACTTTCAACATTGGTTTGCAGTTCCACCACAATTTTCCTTCTATTGCAGCTACATTTTTGTGCATGTGCAAGCTATATGTATGAGTATTTGAAAAAAATGAGCATATTCAACACAAGTTGTGCAAATGACAGGATATCAGAAAGAAATTATTTTAACATTTGGAGGATACAGTGATTAGAGAATGGTAGAAGGGATTGAATTGAGATCAGTTGGTGCAAGATAGGATTCTAGTTAGATGTTCACTGACCACTGTTGCTAAAATAAGCCTAAAGACTAAGTTATATTGAAAACTATGGCCTACATTTGAGTTCCAGATGAGTTTAAAGGACCAATTTATATTCATTTTTCTAAATCCATTTACTCTTTCCCATTTTGAAGCTGTCTTTTCAAATTGGGTGAAGTTCTTACTTCATGATGTCATAAGGCCAGGAACTTCAGCCCTCTGAAGAAAACAATTAATTGCTCAACGATCTGAAGTTTGCATTTAAAAATTAATTGCTGGAGATTTCTAATAGTACTACGCAAGTTCAATGCAGGAAGGATGTTCCCAATGGCAGGGAAGTCCAGAACAAAAAGTCTCAGTCTAAGATTATGGGGTAAGTAATTGAGGACTGAGATGAGGAGAAGTTTCTTCACCTATAGAATGGTGGGACCTGTAGAATTTGCTACCATGGAAATCAGTTGAGACCAAAATAATGTATGATTTCAAGAAGGAAATGGATATCGCACTTGGAGCCCAAAGCATCAAAGGATATGGGGGAAGGTAGGGTGGTACAATGACACAGTGGCTAGCACTGCTGCCTCACAGTGCCAGGGACGCTGGTTTGATTCCAGCATTGGGTGACTGTCTGTGTGGAGGATACACATTCTCCCTGTATTTGTATAGATTTCTGGTGGATGCTCTAGTTTTGTCCCACAGTTCAAAGATGTGCCGGTCATGTGGACTGGCCTTGCTAAATTGTTCCGTAGTGTCCAGGGGTGTGCAGGTGGATTGGCAATGGTTAACACAGGTTACAGGGATGGGTTGGGAGGCTCTTCAGAGGGTTGGTGCAGACTCAATGGGCCAAATTGCCCATAGTATCCAGGGATATGCAAGCTAATCAGATTAGCCATGGGAAATGCAGGGCAACAGGGATAGGGTAGTGGGTAGATCTGGGTGGGATGCTCTGCAGAAGGCTGGTGTGACCTCAATGGGCCAAATGGCCTGCTTCCACAGTGCAAGGATTCCATGATTCTAAGAAATGACCACTATCTGCACCATCAAGATTCTATGGTACTAAAAGCAAGAATGGGATATTGAGTTGGATGCTTAGCCATGAGCCTATTTTCTATGTTTGTGTTTGATTTTACACTTTCAAATACAGTCAGAAGCGGAGGCATGTACTGGACTCCACATTTACACCTCAGCTTTCTCAGATTAAGACCAAAACTGGTATAACAATTCTAACCTTAATTAACACGAGAAAAATGGATTAGACTCACAATGGTAGCAACTCACCAGGTACATCTCTATGTCAAGGTCACATTTTAAGTATTTTCAGGGGCCAGATCAATGCATATTTGGTCTTAGAAACAAAATGCAAAATCAAAAATAATGGGCTGGTTTCATTATTTGGATGGCTTTATTTGCCTTTTAATGTCCATTTCATTTTGTATATGTGCTGACCTGATTCACTGTAAAGTTCATAGTAGACATTTAGTGATCACAAATAACCTATATTTATTTTAATTTATGCTCAGTAAAATCACTTTTTTGTGACATATGAATGCCATACATCAGTGCCAGTAGATATATCACTTGCTACTTCTGTTTTGAAGCCTGAACCGCATTCACATCTATAACAAGTAGGCAAGGTTGAGCTTCAAACTTATTTTTTCATGGCAGATTTTCTTCTCAGTTTTTTAATAAACTACATCTTACATTGGGAGCTTTGATTAGGTGGCACTTATTTATGCTTTAGTACTGTTTCACAATTGTAAATTATTGCTGAAATGCTAGTAACATTGGGTATGATTGAATGGAGAATGAACATTGCTACAGCTCAGCTGCAAGTTCCCAACAAAATGAACATTTGCAGCTGTAGTGGGGACTACTATGATGCAAATGAGACTAGTGTAAATAACAGTAGTCTGATTCTCAACCCCAGTCATTTCCTGCTGTATGGAATACTGCACTGCATGCATTGGACTGGCAATCTGAATCTATCCATTGCATAAAAGTATAAGAGACAGAAGTGAGGCTAAATGCGGTGAGGTTGCTATCAGTTTAGATCAACTTGATTTGAACTAATTATTTGTTGTTAATGGAGCTTAAGGAAGAACTCTGCTAATTTTATGTCAATTGAAAGGATTACTTACCTTCCTGTCTGTCCTTCGTGCCAGTCTTGTTCCCTGTTGCGCTGTTGTAGAGGAAAATCATTTGTAATTATGTGCAATTTTGGCACTGGGAACGTAACATCATGGCTCTTTTGTACAAAGAATTGTGGGTCCTGTGACAAACTCGACAGCCTCATGCTGTAGCCACAATTTTTAAATGTCCTAATTGTTTACAGTACCATGTGAGAGTGTCACAATATAAAATGGAAACTGAGCATGTACAGCGCTGAAAACAATCACTAAGATATAGAATTTTATGCCACTGCAGGAACCTGAAATTTAAGGGCATGTGTGATTGTGTGGGTTTGGGGGAGATGGAGAGAGTTGTTGGGGTGGTTGACAGAAGAGGGTTTACCCCATGCAGGAAACTGACACCTGGCATGACTGGTCATTCAGGAATTATTGTCAGAAGCCTGGTCCATTTTAACAACTGGGCCCTGTTAAATCCCAGCAGCCTGCCACCCAAAACTGGGGTCCAGAGGCAGATCGCCAAAACTGAAGCATAGATATATTGAATCGTTAAAACATTGCAAAGGCTGTTCCGTTCATCATATCCATGCTGACTCTCACTTAGTGCAATCGCTCACTTCTACTTCCTTCCCCCATCCACAGATTTATTTTTCTTTTCAGGAAATGATCCAATTCTCTTTTGAGTGACTCAGTTGACTATAATTCCACCACACTCTCAAGTAGTGTTTTCCAGATTTAAATAACTTGGTGCGTGAAGAAGCTTTTCCTCATGTTGGTGTTGCTTCTTTTGCCAATCGCCTGAAATTGGCATCCTATGGTTCTCACTTCTTCCACCGATGAAGACGGCTTCTTTTATTTTACTCTATTTGTATAATTACTCAGCAATATTCACCCACCTCTACCTCAGTCAAATCACCATTCTTTACATGCAATCCAGACAGTGAGCATTGGCAAGCTATTCAAGATAATCAAGGCTGAATTTTTCTTAAAGTGGTTTTGCCATTAGAAGTAGTTTGGAGTATAATTCATTTAAGGTGGGTTCCATGTACAGTTTCTGCTGCGTAAAGGAACCTGACTGTGGTCACCAAATCTTAGCACCACTGCAGTCTAATGTTAGTAAGATGGATAGTCGCCATCTAAAGGGACACAAACTCTCAAAAGTTTTAAAGACTCTGAAGACACAAATGTTTCTTAATAACTGAAATCTTCTTGACAAAGGAGAAGGCAGAAAAGTTATGGCCACTACCAGCCATTTTCCTTCTAACCGTATCAACAGTGGGTTTGCCACCACCACACAATATCTACATGTTCATCTGGTGGTACTTCAGAAAAACATTCAGTTTGCATTTCCCTCTGCTCAGTGAAGCCTTGGTTTAAATATGGACTATAGAACTGAATCGAAAAGGTGAGATAAGTATAGCTGCCCTTGACAGCAATGCAACAGTTGACCAAGAATGACATCAAGGAACCTGAGTAAAATCGAAGTTAATGGGAATTAGAGGAAAACTCTCTGCTAGTTAGTCATACCTAGAATAAGGGAAGAAACCTATGCTTGTCGGAGGCCAATCAAGACAGTCCTAAGACGTTGCTGCAGGAGTCCTTTAAAATAACGTCCTATCTTCGGCTGCTTTATCAATGATCTTCCCTCCAAATATAAGGTCAGAAGTGAGGATATTCACTAAAAATTGCACAGTGTTCAATACCATTCACGACCCCATAGATATTGAAGCAATCGCATTCATATGCTGCATGACTGGTGAATATTTGACTCAGGATATAAACGCCAAGTGACATTTATGCTTCCCAAGTACCAAGCAATAATCATGCCTGACAAGAGTGAATCTATCCATCTTATTTGATGTTATTATTTTTGAAACCCCAGAATCAACATCCGGGAGTGGAGTGATAGATTAATTACTTTTGACCAGAATTGAGCTTGTCTAGTCATTTAATACAGTGACTATATCACAGGACAAAGACTGGGCATTCCGAGATGGGTTCCTGCTCCTCTGATGCTGCTTGGCCTGCTGTGTTCATCCAGCTCTACACCTTGTTATCTCGGGTAATTTACCTTCCGTCTTCCCAATGCCTGACACATGTGCATCTATATGTCAGCAGCTTGACGAAATCCTCTTCAATTGCTTGGATGGGTGCAGGTCCAACAACACTCGAGAAGCTCAACACCATCCAGGACAAAGCAGCCTATTTGAGTGGCAGCCCATCCACCAATTTAAGAATTCAATTCCTCTATCCCCAGTGCGCATTGGCAGCCATGAGTATCATCTACAATACGGACTGCAACAGTTCACAAAAGCTTCTTCAACAATACCTACTGAACCCTTAACATCAACCACCTAGAAGAACAAAGGTAGCAATTTCGTGGGTTACCATCATAATTTCTTCATCGTTGTAGGATCAAAATCCTGCAAATCTCTTCCTAACAGCCCTCAAATGAGATGGGCTTTAATGGTTCAAGAAGGTATCTCATTGCCATTTTTGCAATGAAGATTGGGATGGACAATGAGAAGAAGTCAGCTCTAGATCTATTTCAAGTCACCCTTAAATGTAATGGAACAACTGCAAATTGGATAGCTGAATTCCTGCTAGTGAGCTGATTTTAGGCAATAAAGCGAAGGATATATTAGTTTTACTAAAAATGCATGTGTAGAATTTCTGGATGGAACATTTTGAAACCCCTTCTACCAAAGTTATAGCAGACTAGCAGAAAAGAATTCCCATTGAAATTCCTCTGACAATTTGGCAACGTAGAACATCGGTATTTTAAAATATAGTCACAATTGTTACATTGGTAGATGATGAGTAAAAATGAACATATTACATTCACATGTTCCATGTCTAAGTTGATTAAAAAAACAGGAGTTCACAGACCAATATGATATTTGCTCATAGTAGATGAGTCCATCTCATCTGAGTGAGTATTGACAAGCTTTATTGAATATGACTATATAGACAAGGCAGTAACAGAAGACAGCTTATACAGAGCCGTATACCCAACACTCCAGTTCTATGTGATATGACATCACTATGGCAAATGTTTAATTGGATTTCCACAGTAGCTACACTTACAGTAAAGCTATAATTTCCTTCAATGTACATGAGGCAGAACCTAATATTAACTATTTGTTGTAAGTTTGAACCAAAACGTTACTGTAATTTCAATATGAAGATTTAACTAAAGTAAATAATGCTCAATTTGTTGTTTTGCCAGACAAATTGAAAACTAGGAAGGTGAAATTGTGAGGTGCATTTGAATGACAGGTTTTATGTTAGTGTGAAATAGTTTTGACCATGGATGACAATAAAAATTGAATATCAATGAGATTTTCGCTTGCACTACCTCCCCTCTCCATGACCCCTTCCCACCAAGCTAATTCCAAAACAAAGTAAAATGAGGCTCTCTCCACAAAGAAGTTACAGTGTGTTTTGCTTCAGTGGATGATGAAACCTTGATTTTAATTTAAAGCTGGCATTTATGTTGTGCAAGTAATAGGAGTGCAGAGTAAAACTCCTTCACACAGGCATCAAAGCAATGGTTGAATACACCCTTAGACCGATGTTCAAGCCATGTGATGTACCATTACATTATTATGTAGATGAAGTCATTTCAGCATGATGTTCATCATCACCGAGTTGGGTTTCAAGGCATTAGATTAGAGTTTACGTTTTCTAAGTGCTCCTGCAAATCCTACACATTCTGACTTGTGTACTTATTACCACTCCTTCACTGTTACTGGACAGCCTCATGTGCCAATGGAATACCATCACAGAAATGTCATCAGTGACTTAATGAAAGGCAAATTTCATGGCAATGAGGAAATGGACAGAGTCTTTCCAACATGATAGGTAGCATTATGGTAACATCACCGGACTAATAATCTAGAACTCCATACTAACATTCTGAGTATATGAGTTTGAATCTTATTGTAGCATCTAGTGAAATTCAAATTCAATAAAAATCTGGATTAAAATGTTAGTCTAATGGCAACCAAATAAACACTGTTGGTTGTTTTAAAAATACCTCTGGGTCACGAATGTCCTTTAGAGATAGGAATCTGTCATTCTTATTTGGTCTGTCCTACATGTAATTGCAGACACAAATCAGTAAGTTTGACTCTTAACTGCACTCTATTTATGATAATAAATAAATGATGGCCTTGGCCAGTCATGGTGACAGCCTGTGAACAAATAAAAAAAATTCCAAATCCAAGAACAAAGGAAAGCATGACATATTATCTGTAGCTTAGAAGGAAACTAGATGAGTACATGAGAAAGGAAAAGAATCAAAAGACAGGCTGGAAGACTGAGATGAAGTAGATAGAATGGAAGGAGATGGAGCATAAATTGTGGCGCACACTACTTGGAACACAAGACTTGTTTCAGTTCTCCTACATTTCATGTCAAACGAAATAATGGGAAAATTGGAATCTGAAATTAAAATCATAGTGATGAAAGTATCCAGCAGGTCAGGCAGCATCTGTGAAGAGACAAACAAAGTTAAAGGGTGACTGATGATGCCCTGATACTAGGGTGCGGAGGGAACTGGGGACATTAATGAAATGACAGTAATTGGAGGCCAGAAATAAGTGCAGCATGCCCATCAGTTTCCTGATCCAACCACTATACCTGTACCTGACTTCAAACTTTTCTCATTAATTGGTGCAAACAAGTACTTTGGTGACTCACAGGAGTTGATTTGAACTGCACAATATAAAGAGACACCTCAACAAAGACAGTGGATGGATCATGCAGGTGGTGGGGGGAAAGGTAAGGTGTTGTGGGGCAAAAGAATTGTGTATTATAGCGAAATCTAAAATGTGCCTAGGCAGTACCTTTCTGAAAGTCTGACTAAACCGCATCTACTTGCTCCTACTTATCAATTCTACTAGTTACATTCTCAAAAAAATTCAGTGGATTTGTTAAGCATGATTTTGTTTTAGTAAATCCACGCTGACCCTTCCCAATCCTGTTACTGTTTTCTAAGTGCTTTGCTATTAAAGCTTTTATAATGAATTCTTGCATTTTCCCTACTAGGAAGGTCAGGTATAGCAGGCAGAATGAACAATTGTTGCAGTTCCTCCATACATTCAATAACTGTTTGTCATTACCTATCCACCATCTTCTCTTCAAGTAACATTTATCATAGCCAGCTCATACTTCCCACCATTTGTAGTTTCCTTTATTTAAATTCAGGACCTTTGCCTCAGAATCAACTATATCACTCTACATCTTAATGAAGAATTCCATCATATTATGGTCACTCTTCCCAAAGTGTTTTGTATTGCTAGGTCACCAATTATTCAGAGTTTTACCCAAGCTGTTTGCAAGCAGGAACGTGTGTAAAAGTCCTGAGAGCCATGATGGTGCAAGTAAACATAGAAGTAGCAACAGACTCTGGGCTCGTCCAGTTGGACTTCAAATTCTGTTCCTGTTTGATGGATTCCTCATGAATGTCAACAACCACTGCTAGATGTTGATCCCTTTTCTCCAACAGCCAACTTCTAATATTGTTTTGAGGTGTTGATATGTTAGGGAAGGTGCACTGGCATAGAGCAAAAGCTACCTGGAAAACTTGCCTGCATTTGTAGGGGCTGACTGTGCAATCCCACAACTATTACCCTGCTGATGCCTGGCAAAGAAGTTGAGGACTGAGGCAAAAGATAATCATTGACAAAGTGTCGATAGTCCAATGGGCAGCAGGTCTTCTTACAGCAGTCTGCAAAGTCTGCCAACAACTGACATAAAAGCCTGATCCTCCTGAAAGACAAGTGTTCAGGTATGTCTAAGAAATTGATCAACTGCCCTACATTGTAGGCCCTACATTACAGATACTGCATCGCATGAACTGTGCTTCTCTGTACACCACTTCTCTGCTGTGGAGCAAAAGTTCCTTGAGGAGGAGGTTGTTGCTCCACTTGCTGCTTCACTTGCTGGTTGTAGTGACAATACTTGACCCAGAAGTAGTGCAGTCCTGAAACATAATAATTTCTTTACCATATCCAGGGAATCTACAATTGTTTTAAATAACTTTAAAAGGGACTTTTAAAGAGGTTGCCCCATATTGTTACTGTTGGTCACCTTAGTTTTCATCTAAGGTCCAGACTAAACCAGAAAGCTTGGGAAACCAATGCATCCAGGGTTAAACTGGAAGGCACCTCTTGGAAAAGTTCCAAATTACTTTTTAGTATATTAAAAACAGCAACTCATTTCTTCAAAGTGGTTTTCTTGCAAACAGCCTAAAATGCTGCAATTAAATGTGGAGGTCAACAATCAGAAGCTAGCTTCCCAGAGCACTGTCAATTTAATCACTCTTAAATCTTTACCTGCTCCCAAGTCCACTCACTCTTGGAAGTTAAAACTCTCCCCAAACTTTTATCATTGGTAAACTTAGATTGCATCAATTTGAAAATTTGAAGAGATTTAACCTCCCAAAATGGGAGTGTGAGTCAGATAACATTAACATTTTTAGAATTTGAAACCCTACTCAACTAATCGCAAACCCATCTACTTCCAGTTTCAAAGGAATCAGGATGATTTGGTGACCAATTTGCTCTACATGAAGCAGTGAGGTCTGTAACAATTGTGTGCTTCCATTAAAACCATCTTTTATTTTTAATTAACAAGACCTTGTAAACCCAGGATGTAAAAGGAAGCATGCAAGACTGAGTCAAACAGGTTAACATAACATTTAATAACATTTTATTGGGACAGGAGTGGGGCAGTTCCTTTCACCACAAATAAATTACCTATTAGCTTCTATGATCCCCATTTATACCCAACCACCTTATAGCCCCACGGATCAATATCTCATCATGACCCCACCACCATCTCTCCTGTCGCCAGATAGTGTCTCACTCATCCCAACCATCAATATTCTCCCACTAATGGCAGCCATCTTCCTGTCCCATTCACTGTTTACCCCATACTCTCTCCCCAACCACTGAACACTTAATCTCCTAATCAGGATTTCCTCACATCTCCCTACCTACTTTCTGTTTGAATGCATCTCCTGCTGCAGGGCCATCCACCTGATAGGCAACTTGACTGTCAGTCAGGTCTATTGTCTGGCAGGAAACTAAAAAAAAATAAGAGACATGTGACTTTTGTTTTCCACATCCATAACATCACCACCTCACTGTCCTATAATAATTGAGTTAGTAACTCTGTTTCTGTCTCCACAGATGCTACCTGAACTGTTGAATGTTTCCAACATTTTCTGTTTCTCTATCCTACTGCCATCTAATTTGTACAATTGCAACTCCACTGTAATTATCCATGACGCACTTGACAAGCATGCCAGAAGCATAATAAATAAACTGGAGAAGTTGGAAGTAATAGTAAATGGGATCTATTAGATAAGGTAAGAATTGTTGAATTGTGACTAAAGGAAGATGACGGGGTTGATTTTAACAGACAGCAAAATCTATGAGTGGGGGTTAGTAGTTTGGTGTGTTAGCACCACATCTGAAAGATGCAATCGACACAAAAGCTTGCTCTTTTTAATTATGAGATAACAAGGTGTGGAGCTGGATGAACACAGCAGGTCAAGCAGCATCATAGGAGCAGGAAAACTTGACGTTTCAGGCCTAAACCCTTCATCAGAAACCC
>JAHRHZ010000014.1:28566569-28635796 GCA_024137785.1 Ginglymostoma cirratum
TTCTCAAAGTCTGGGAATCCTTGCTGCCAACTCTAAAGCTAACAAAATAGATTACAGCCTCATTAAAAAATTTAAGCTGTAAACCTGTCTCCTGGGAATGGGTTGGCTCCCACCTCTCACCCTGCCTGTAAGAAACTGGAAGTGAGTCAGATTGAAGGTCAAAACCCAGAGCTTTTAAAGTTTCACCTGTACCTAGAGCTGTATCTAGATGTACCTAGAGTACTGTGTATAGTTTTTGTTTCCCAACTTGTATTGGAAGCAATTCAGAGAAGATTCACTGGCTGATTCCCAGGATGATTTTTTTCTGATGAAGGGTTTAGGCCCGAAACGTCAAGTTTTCCTGCTCCTATGATGCTGCTTGACCTGCTGTGTTCATCCAGCCCCATGCTTGTTATCTTGGATTCTCCAGCATCTGCAGTACCTTTTATCTCTTTTTAATTACATTGTATTATGATTGATAGTGCACCTATCCAATTGTTTGATAGAACTTCGATTGTATTGTATTCATTAAATTGAGCACCTTTTGTAACAGTTGAGTCTTTGATCCTCTGGAAGTTGGAAATGGCTAGGCTGCTTGGAAATGTTTTTCTAGATCTTCAAAAGTCTCACAAAAATTCTCATTAATTGAGGGAAAGACCAGGTGCGCTGTGCTTTTTATCACAAAATGGGAGGAAGATACCTAAAAGTCTCACTGAGAAGGCCAAGAGAGAGTGAAACATGAAGTCAGCTACAGGAGTATCATTGCAAGGTTGTGGATCCACTGTAGAAAGTGATATAGAGTATTAGTAGGAAAGACAAATTCAGAAAATTTCTGAAATGTTGACAGGTTGCAAAATGTCCAACTTTAAAGGGACTTGGGTGTTCTTGTTCATGAGTCACCAAATGTTAACAAGCTGGTGGAGAAATCAATTAAGAAGGCAAACGGTATGTTGGATTTTATCACAAAAGGCTTTGAGTATAGGAGTAGAGGTGTCTTCCTGCAATTATACAGAGCCTTGGTAAGACCATAGCTGGAGTATTGTATGTAGTTTTGTTCCCCTTACCCAAGGAAAGTTATCCTCGCCTTGGAGGGTGTACAAAAATCTTCATAAAACTAATTGCTGAGATGGAAGAACTATCCTATGAGGAAAGATGAAGTAGGCCGGGCTTAAACTTCCTGGAGTTTGGAAGAGTAAGAGGTGATCTCTTTCAAATGTACTGAAGTTTTTCAGAGATGGACAGGATAGATATAGGAAGGATATTTCTCCTGGCTCTCTCCTAGAACCGAGAGACAGAGTCTCAGAATAGGGGACAGACCACTTAGTACTGCTAGTAGACCACTTACACATTTTTCACTTAAGATGCTGAAACATTAGAACTCACTGCCCAAAGTCTTGCGGTGGCTCGGTTGTTGATTATGTTCGAGACTGAGATTGATAGATTCTTACATATTAAAAACATCAAGAGATACAGGGATAATTCAGGAAAATGGTGTCAAAGTAGAAAATTAGTCATATTCTCATTGAATGGGTGGAGTGGGCTTGAAAGGCTGACAGGCCCATTCCTGCTCTTAATTCTTATGTTTATTTTTTATGATCTAATGATCACTTTTGCGTTGCACTTGATGAAGGAATTTGGACAAGTTTATTCAGCCCTTCAAGAGTTCAGAGAAAATGTATGAGTGAAAATACTGGGCCCAAAAGTCGACAAATCCTCTAGGTCTGCATCCTGCAATCCTAGAAGAAGTAGCTGCAGGATGGTGGATGCATTGGTTATGATTTTGCAAAAATTCCTTAGATTCTGGAATACTTTCGCTAGATTGTTAGGTAGGAAATGTAACAGAACTACTCAAGAAATGAGAGAGTGAGAGAGTAAACATGGAATGACAGACAGTTGGTCTGACTTCTGTCATTGGGAAAAGGTTGGAATCCATTCTTAGGAAGTTGTTAGCAGGGCACCATAACGAGCTAACCGTAGCATCATTAGATAGAATCAACATGGCTTCATCAAAGGAAACTATAGGCTGGATTT
Organism: Ginglymostoma cirratum; assembly: GCA_024137785.1. NCBI lineage: Eukaryota > Metazoa > Chordata > Chondrichthyes > Orectolobiformes > Ginglymostomatidae > Ginglymostoma > Ginglymostoma cirratum. Next base: position 28,568,580 of record JAHRHZ010000014.1, read on the forward strand.
TACATGCTCTGCTAAGTGTGGGGGATCAGGTGAAATAGGTGGGCCTCCAGGCCACCACCTTCCTACCCACCCCCAAGCTCACACCATAATATGGAAGGTGGGTGAAAAGCAAAGTTGGCAATAGCTTGCTCATCACATGAAAATAAAAAAATTCAGAGTCAACTGAACTTTTTAAAATGTTATTTGACTCCAATTATATGATGGATGTGCTATAAGATGGTTGGTTTGGGCAGCTGGGCAAGAGTAGGTAGTCCATTTTTTGAAAGCTTTTAAAAGGACAAGATGGAAGAGGGGCAGGTACTATCTTCAAGAGGGACACTTTATACATTGAGAATAATGAGCCAGGGATATTAGCACTCCATCCTTCCTAGCTGCCTATTCTCCAAACTCTCCCTACAGCCCACCCCATCCCATCTCCCTACATTGGTCAAAGCTTCCTGCTGTCAGTTCAGTACCCATGACTTATTTTGGACTAGGATCTATGCTTAACTTCTTTGTGGGTTTGGCTGCATGGTCAATACCATCTGTTACTGACTACTTGGCAATGCCAACACCTCCAAATAATTAGATCATTTCCAGCTTTCAAGATTGGGACATCCTCCCCAGTGAGGGGCAGAGATTGCACTGTGCCCTTGTTAATGTCACCTGTCGGGCATTATTTCCATGGAGCCAACTTCTTTATTGCTCAGCCCAACCCCCAGCCACCGAAATGCAGTATCATGCTTGACACCCTAATTACACTTCTTTAGGATGTAAGTAAGAGTCAATAAAGAGAAACTGAAGGATCTATTATACTTAGTTTTCTGAAAGGCATTCATAAGGTGACTCATAACAGTATTGCATAAGACAAGGCATCATGGTATTAGAGGTAATATATTGGCATGGATGGAGGTTTAGTCGATGGAATGGAAGCAAAAACCAAGGATAAATAAGGCATTTTCAAGTTGGCAAGCTGTAACTCATCTCGTGCCACAAGATCAGCACTGGGGAAAAAATCATATGTAATCTGTATCTGTGACTGAGAGGGTTGGATCTTATGTATTTTTGACTAAGTGTGTGCTGTGTTTAATTTTTTTGACAGATGTTTGCTTTTGCCAGTAGCCAGCATGGATGACACTACCTCACACATACAACTCCACTCTCTCATCCTAGTCATTGTTTGTCTACCAAGACACATACTTTACCTACTCATAGCTAAATCCTGTTGAAACACACTCTCCAAGTCATCACTACTCTGTCCCCACTGCCCACTGGACACTTGCATATTGCCATTGTCCAGTAGGGGAACAAGAAATGAGGCAATAACATATACAAGTTTTTATGTACTGGAACGAGGTATAAATCAGGCCTGAGATAACAACGTGTAGAGCTGGATGAACACAGCAGGACAAGCAGCATCAGAGGAGCAGGAAAGCTGATGTTTCAGGCCGAGACACTTCTTCAACTGCAGTTCCTACTACTTACAAATCAGGAAAAGCTCAGCCAGACTGGCAGCATCTGTGAAGGAGAAAACAGAGTTAACGTTTCGGGTCCGGTGACCCTTCCTCAGAACTGATGGTGACTGGGAAAATGTCAGTTTATATACAGAAAATAAGGAGGTGGGTGGGGTAGGGAGTAAACGATAGGATAGAGCCCAAATAGAGAGAAAGACAGTTGGACAGACAAAGGAGTTGCTAACGATCAGGCTGGGAGGGTGAATAGTTGCTAACGGGGACTGTTAGTGACTAACAACAGAGGGTGTGTAGTGGCAGGCTATGTGGTAACAAGGCCTGGTGTGTGGGGTGGGGGGCTGGGACATGGGAGACTTCAGGCCCTAAAATTATTGAACTCAATATTGAGTCCCGAGGGCTGTAGGGTCCCCAAGTGGAAAATGAGGTGTTGTTTCTCCAGCTTGTGCTGGGCTTCACTGGAACACTGTAGCAAACCGGACACAGAGATGTTGGCTAGGGAGCAAGGTTGTGCATTGAAGTGGCAGGCAACAGGTAGTTCAGGGTCTTTTTTGCGAGCAGAACATAGATGTTCTGCGAAGTAGTCACCAAGTCTATGCTTCGTTTCCCCAATGTAGAGGAGACCACATTGTGAGCAGTGAATGCAGTAGACTAGATTCTTGGAAGTGCAGGTGAAGTGTTGCTTCACCTGGAAGGTATGTTTGGGCCCTTGGATATTGGGGAGGGACGAGGTAAATGTGCGGGTGTTGCACCTTCACCGGTTACAGTGGAAGGTGCTGTAGGGCTGTGGGGAGGTGTTGGTGCTGAAGGAAGTACGGACCAGGTTGTCTTGGAGGGAACGGTCCCTGCGGAAGGCAGACGAGGGAGGGGAGGGGAATATGTGTCTGGTGGTACTATCTTGCTGGAGGTGGCCAAAATGGCGTCCAATGATCTTCTGGATGTTGATGCTGGTGGGATGGTAGGTGAGGATAAGGGGAACCCTATCGCTGCTGCAGGAGGGAAGAGAAGGGGTGAGGGCAGAAGTGCAGGAGATGGGACGGACCCAATTGAGGCCCCTGTCGACAACGGAACTGGGGAATCCTCGGTTGAGGAAGAATGTGGACATCTCGGAGGGTCCCTTGTCGAAGTTGGCCTCATCTGAACGTATGTGATGGAGACGGAGGAACTGAGACAATGGGATGGAGTCTTCACAGAAAGTGGGGTGTGAGGATGTATAGTCGAGGTAGCTGTGGGAGTCGGTGGGTTTCTAATGGATATTAGTGACCAGTCTATCCCCAGAAATGGAAACAGAAATGTCGAGGAAGGGAAGGGAGGAGTCAGAGAAAGACCAGATGAAAGTGAGGGCAGGATGGAAATTGAAGGCGAAATTGATGAAGTTTTCTAATTCTCGACGAGAGAGGGAAGCAGCACCGATGATATCATCGATGTATCGGAGAAAGAGTTGTGGGGTTGGAATAGGACTGGAACAAAGACTGCTCCACGTACCCCATGAAGTGACAGGAATAACAAGGGCCCATGCGGGTACTCATGGCAACTCCTCTTACCTGAAGAAAATGAGAGGATTTAAAAGAGAAGTCATTGAGGGTGACCCTCACCAACTTCTCTTTCAACTCCTTTTTTGCTCCTGATTTACAGCATCCACAGTTCTTTTGGTTTTTATCTACAAATCAGGCCTGGTTTGGCTTGTAACACCCAATACAGCTGTTGTGGATCCAGCCAGGGATCAGTCTGGATCTAGTGGTGTGTAATGAGGCAGGTTCAATACAGGATCTCAGGGTAAAAGACTCCTTAGAGAACAGAATTTAGCTTTCAATTTGACAGTCAGAAAATTGTGTAGAAACAACCATGCCAGCAAACAAGGGTAATTACAGAGGAGTGAGGACAGAGCTAGTTGGAGTGGCCTGGGAAAGGATTTTCGCAGCAAAGACAGTTGATGATCAATGGCAAACATTTAAGAAAATAGTTAATGTTTCACAACAAAGATATAATTCAGTGAATAAAAAGGATTCTGGGAAGGGGCTAAGTTAACCATGGTTAACGAGGGAAGTTAAGCATAGCATCAAATTGAAAGAAAAATATAAAATTTATCAAAAATTAGGGGGAAGCCAAAGGATTGGAAAGGTTTAAAAACTAATAAAACTGTAGTGATTATAATGATGTCAGCCAGTGGACCTCATTGAATATGAGTTCCCTGATTGGGGCTGTTAACCTAGTCCAATCAGGGACCCTTGGTTGACAGGTATAAAAAGGAGTGAAGATGTTCTGCTCACTCTAAGAGCCAGCTCTGAGCTAGCTGGGTCAGTGTCATGTGCTATGCATGTGTGAAAAAAAAGGTGGCTTAGTGATGGGATGGCAGCCTCTGCAGAGTTATTTTTAGTTGCAATGAGAGAAAAAAGAATGTTCCTGAAGAAATCCACTTACAACAGTCGTAGAATCAATACAGTGTGGAAGCAGGCCATTTGGCCCATTGAGACCACACCAACCCTCTGAAGACCATACCACCCAGACCCATCCTCCTATCCTATAAACGAGATAACAAACATGGGGCTGGATGAACACAGCAGGTCAAGCAGCATCATAGGAGCAGGAAAACTTGATGTTTCGGGCCTAAACCCTTCATCAGAAAATCTATCCTATAACCCTGCATTTCCCATGGCTAATCCACCTAACCTACACATCCTTGGACAGTACAGGGAATTTAGCATGGCCAATCCACCTAACCTGCACATCTTTTGTTGGAAACCAGAGCACTCAGAGGAAACTCATGCAGACACCGGGAGAATGTGCAAACACCACGCAGACAGTCAGCCAAGGCTGGAATTGAATCCAATTCCCTGGTGCTGTGAGGTAGCAGTGCTAACCACTGAGCCACCATCATCTTTGAATTGAGGCAATCATATCTGGCATTATGCATGTTTTGGGAAGCTTGACTCTTTTGATCCTGCCATTGAAGACTGGGTCCAGTATGTGGAGAGAATGTGTTTTCTTTCCTGGGGAAATGACGCTGGGGAAAACTGGTCTTGTCAATTCTGTAGTCCAAGTAGTTCACTTGGGGTGCCTGGAACACACATTTTCCCTTCTAAGGCATACGCCTGCCTGGGAGAAACAGTTAAACACTTTGTCTAAGGTCTTTAAGTGCTCCTTATTGGTGTTCCTTGTTATTAGCATGTCATTTAGATAATTGTCAACCCAGGGAAGACCTTGTAAAATGTTTTCCATCGTCTACTGAAAAATTGCACAGACTGACAATACCTCAAATGGTAGGCCCGCACATTGGTATAAAACGTTATGGATATTAATTGAAGCATACTTCTGGGAATCCTCATCTAACCGCAAATGCATGTATGCACGGCTCATGTCTAGCTTTATGAAGGGCAGCTGCCCTATGAACTTTGTGGATATGTGAGGGATTGGGTATTTATCCAGCTGTGAATAGTGGTTTGCTGTTTGTTTAAAATCCCCACAAATGCAAATTGACCCATCAGGCTTAATAGTTGGTACAACCGGTGCTGCCAATTCTGTGAAGTGGAGTGGTTTGAGGATTCCTTTGCTTTCCAGTCTTCTGATTTCTGCCTCTACTTTAGCCCATAAGGCAAATGGCACTGGGTGAGCCTTGCAGAATCATGGAATTTCTTCCAAGTCCACATGAAAAGTGGCCTTGACTCATTTGATAGTCCCTAGGCCTTCCTGAAAAGCTTCAGGTATTTAACCAGGACTACACTCAGGCAGCCATTTTCTAATCAAAAGATGTTGAGCCAATCTCGGTGAATCTCTCTCAAGCAATTTCACTCCATCAAGGTTGGGTCAAGCGTTTTACTACAATCACGGTGGCTGCTAATCAGAGACTGGAACTAAAATTTACCCTTAATCTGTAAAAGTTCCCTGGTATAGATTGTCAGACTAGCCGCGGTCTTGCGTAAGCTTAAGTTTTGGAGCCCAGAGTGAATTTTGCGATCACTGATATAGCCATGCTAGTATTGACTTCCATTTGTATCAGGTAACCATTTAACCAGAAATTAATTTTAATTGGTCCTGATTTGGATGTTGCTAAACATCTTAACTGTTCTAAACCAGTTGTAGGTCGGCTTTCCAACGTGTACACTTTCCTGGAAACTGACCTATGAGTTCTCCTACTCAGTTCAAGCCCAGTGTGACTCTTCTGCTGTCTCAAATCCACATACTGGCAGTGGCTACAATGTCTTGCTAGCTAGGATTCTGAAGAAAATGTTAACTGTTTGGCTGAGGCTTGGCTTTGTTTTGGGTTTTTCTGTGGGCTAACATATAGTCCTACTTGTAAGGATATGGCCTGAGTGAGGCTATGCAATTGCCTTCACTCAACTGGTATTCCCTAAGCTCAGTCAGCATGGCGAGGGCACCCACTTCTATCAGAATACCCTGCAACTCATGTGCTCCACTTACAGCATTTTCCAATGATAAAGCCACTTGTAGCGCCTTTTTGAAGCCTAGTTGGGCTTCAGCTAATGGCGCTTTTGCATGGCTACATCATTCATCCCACATACCAAACTGTCTCTCAGCATCTTATTAAAGGTTACACCATAGTCACATGCCTCTGCCCATCATCTGCACTTCGTCAAAAATCCCAGTATGAATTCCCCTGGTTTTCAAATTGCCAAGTAAAACCAATAACTTCTCAGAATTAGAAGAGGCTTAGGGTCATAATATTCCTAAACTAAGTCCATCAGCTTTTGAAAGGTTTTAGTATCTGGTGCCTTAGGGAAAGTCAGGCTCCTAATAACCGAAAAGGGTACAGTTCCACAAGCTGTCTGAAGATTTACTCAACACTTTTCATCTGCCCCAATGTCATTTGACTGGAATAAAATAATAAATTCCTTCCATATACCAGGCCCCAGTCTTTGATGGCAGGATTGAATGACTCAAGCTTCCCAAATAACAGCATGATGCCAGAAATGCTTACCCCAAATCGAAGATAGCTGTTGCAAGCAAATTTCCTCATATGCTTTTCCCTCATTGCCACTGTAATAACTCCACAGAGTCCAGTATCCCATCACCAAGTCACCCTTCATTTACATTTGGAAAGTCCTTGACACTGACTAAGCTCCCTCAGAGCCAGCTCTCAGATCGAACAGGATGTCTGACACTCCTATTCTTATCTGTCTGCCAGGGCTCCCTGATTGGATCAGATCAACAGATGCAACCAAGGAACTCATATTCTATGATGTCCACATGGCTGACCTCCTTAAAATCACTACACTTGGATGCTAGAAAAGTGCCTTGGATTGAAAAGCTGCCAATATAAAAACAGATAACTACATGTCAGTTAGCTTAACAGCTGTTCTAAGGAAAATGTTAGCGGAAATTATAAAGTTAGTAATCGCAGATCATTTAGAAATGCATTAAATAGTAAAGCAGTGGCAGCCAAGATTCTTGAAAGGAAAATCAAGCCTAACAAATTTAGTAGAATTTTTTGAGGAGATATCAAGCAGTGTGGATATTGGGGCAGCAGTGTATATAATGTATTTGGATTTCCAGTAGGCATTTGGTACCACTCATTAGGCTACTTAGTAAAATAAAAGCCCATGCTATGTACACTCTAATTATTCCTGCCAAAATCGATATGTCTGCTCACCAAGCAGCTGCTTTGAAGGAACATTGAGCCCATGTTGTAAGGGATAAAACATTAGCATGGTTAGAAGATTAGTTAACTAATAGAAAGCAGAGATTTGGGATAAGGGGAACATTTTCAGCACGGTAACCTGTAGCTAATGGAGTGTCACAGAGATCCATTTCTGTGGCCATAATTATTTACGTTATATATTAATGAATTGATATGGGAAATGAATGTACTATAGCAAGGTTTGGAAATGTCACAAAAAGAATTTAGAAGGCAATTGGTGAAGATGACATAAAAAGTCTGCAAAGGGATATTGAAAAGTTGTGAGTGACTAGAAACTTGGGCAGATAGATTATATTGTGGGGAAAAAAAAACGATAGGTTATTTGGCAGGAAGAATAGAGGAGGTGAATATTATTTAAATGGAGAGAGACTGCAGAAAGCTGCAACACAGAGGTTTATGACAGTCCTTGTGCTAAAATCACAAGTAAATAGCATTCAATTTCAGCAGGTAATAGCGAAGTCAAATAGAATGTTCATCTTCAATTCAAAGGGAGCAGAGTATAAAATGGGGAAATTTTGATAAAACTGTACAGGCACAAGTTGGACTATATCTAGAAAACTGCAAATAGTTTTGGTCCCCTCATCAAGGGAAAGATATATTGCAGGTAGCGAGTAAATGTTCTCTAAGCTGATTCCAGGTATGGACGGACTATCTTATGAGCAGAAGTTGAGTAATTTGGGAATGTACTTAATGGATTTTGAAGAATGAGAGGCAATCTTATTGAAACATGCAATATTCTTAGGGGACTTGATGTGTTAGATGCAGAAATGTCGTATTCCCTTGTGGAAAAGCCTAGGACCAGAGCATAAAGGGTCACCCAGTTAGGAAAGGGATGAGGAGAAATTACTTCTCTTGGAGGGTTAATCGCTGTGTGGAATTCTTTATTACAGGTGCTGCAGAGGCTGGGTCATTCATAAATTTACAGCTGAAATAGGCAGATTATTAATCGGTAAGGGAATCAAGAGTTATGTGACAAAAGCAGGAAAGTGGAGTTGAGGATTATTAGATCAGCCATAATGACTTTGAAGGCGGAGAAAACTCAAATTGCCTACTTCAGCTCCTACGTCTCATGATCCATCCTGTTTTGTCATGTTTGGTAAGATAGGAAGCGGAATGTTAATGAGGCAAGCTATGGCATTGATAAGGCATTTAACAACCTGGATTAATGTAAAAGAGCAGTAACAACATATAATCCTCTCTAATAACTCATTGCTGCCTAATGAGAAATTTGCATTGCCACTCGTCAAATCCATTAAAAAAATGTATTGAGTTGCTGTCAATGACGAGATTAGCCTTGCTGACTTCTGTACCAATTTTGTCATGAATCTCACCACAGCCCACGCCATTCAGACCCCTATAAGATATTGCCCAGATAAACAGACTAAGGGAAAGGTATCCAAGAATTTGAGTGGGCGATGATACGGAAAATGGAGAATAGTGTGGAGAAATATGAGCTATCCAGTTTAGCAGGAAATCAACATATTATTTTAATTCATGACAAATATTAAATGTTGGCATTCAGAAATATTCAGGAAACACAAATGGCACGCTAGCTACGACTCAAGGGGTTTGGAGTGCATGGGTAAGGATGTCTTACTAAAATTATATGGGGTTTTGAATAGACTACACCTGGAGTACAGTGAACAGTTTTTATCTCCTTATTTAAGGAAGGATATAATTGCCTTCCATTGCCTTGTGTTGCAGTAAGGGTTCGTTAGATTAATTCCTGGAATGAAAGTGCCATTCTAAATTGAGGTTGAGTAGATGGAGATTGTACCATCTGTAATTTATATGCATGAGAGCTGATCTCTTTAAAAGATATATGGTTCTGAGAGGGCTTAACAGAGTAAAAACTGAGAAGTTAATTCCCCTGGAAGATGGAGGACTATACTGGCTTTGGACTTGTTTATTTACAACTGAGATAAAGGGGACTTTTTCACTTAGAGAGTTGTGAATCATTTGAATTCTATATGCCAGAGGGCTGTGGATGTTCATTCATTGAGTGTATTCAAGGCTGAGATAGATTTTTGGATTTGAGGGGAGTAAAGGGATCTGGGAATTGGGCAGAAAGGCTTAGTTGTAGTCTGACTACAACTTTATTCAAAGGAATGATAAAGAAGGCTTCTCAGGCCTTGTGGGCCTTTTCCTGCTCCTACTTCTTATGTTCTCATACAGCTTTTCAGATTCTACTGATAAGACAATTCCAAAACCCATGAATAATGATCAAATATAAAGGTCTCTAACATCGAGGAGCTGTAGCACCAAGTTTAAGTGAATGTACTCAATGAGAATGAGACATATTCGACTTTGATGCCCAATTTCCCCACATTCTATCTGAATTAAATTTGAATTAACATACCTAACGTTTGGTTATAAATCAGTGCTCTTGTACCTAATGTTGAGCATTGCAAATTGACAAAGATGACTCATCCTCTTTAAAGTGACATCAGCAGATGTGACAGGTACTATGAACTGCCTGCTTGGAGTAAGCAGTCATCAAGTTAAAGTGGGAACAGGCTGACCAATCCCATTCGGGAAATATTAAGCCTCACCACCACCTCTTTCAACTCCCCAACTGTTGCAGGCGGCTTAGTGAATATCCAGATGATATGACGAGTGGAAAGGTTCTTCAAATAAACATAAAGAAGACTGGAGCTATTGTTTTTGGGACCCACTTCAAACTTCATTTCCTAGTTACCAGTTTCATCTATCTTTCTGGCTAGAGCCTGTGATGGAGCCAGATTGTTCATTACCTTGGTGTCACCTTTGATCCTACGATGAGTATCCAACCTCATCTTCATGCCATCACTAAGACTGTCAACTTCCATTTCTGTAACATCACCTGACTTCATGTCTGCCTCATCTGATCGGCTGTTGAAACTATCCTCCAAGCTTTTGTTGACTTTAGGCTCATCTATCTAGCACACTCCTGGTTGATCTTCCATATTTTCACGGACTCGTGGACATTTACAGAACAGAAAGAAGCCATTTGGCCCATTGTGTTAGTACAATAGAGATCTACCTACACTAATCCCCAATGCCAGCTTTTACGCCTTAGCGCTGGAGGCTTAGGCAACACAAGTGAATATCTAAATACTGATTAAATGTCATGAGAGCTTTTTTTTACTCATCACTATTTCAGGCACACATCTTTATACTCGCACAATCCCCCTCTGTAAACTTGAAGTCATCCAAAATTCTGCCAAGCCTGTTTAATTAAAAATATGTTCCATCCTCCATCATCCCTCTGCTCAGTGATCTACATTAGTCTCTGGTCAAGCAATGACTTGATTTTAAGATGGTCATCCTTGATTCCATCTTCCTGTAGGCTTCATCCCTCCCTATCCCTCTAATCTCCCAAATGCCCACAATATTCCAAAATATTTGTGTTCGTCCAATTTTCAGGCCTTATACATCACTAATTTTAATTATGCCCCCATTGACCATCATGCTTCTAGCAGCTTTGGCTGTTAGCACTGAAATACAGCCTCTAGAGATTTTTGCCTCCCTACCATGCTTTCTTCCTTTAAGATATCTTTGACCAAGCTTTTGGTCATTTGGCCAAATATCTCTGAATGTAGTTAAATAGCTTATTTGTTTTACAATGCTCCTCTGGAGTGCCTTAGGATGCTTCATTATTTGAAAATTGTTACACAAACGCAAGCTGTTGTTGTAATGAGCTAACTGGCATAAGTTATGCATTTGGCCCATCAGTAATCCTGCTGCATTTTGCCTGGCCTATTTTGTCCAACTGACACACTCCAGTGGACTTCATCAGGAGTTCCACGCTCCTCCTATGTGCATGCGGCTGGTACATTCTGGTCTAAGTTATTTCATGGTCTGGAAATGCAGAAGATAAGTCTTTCTGGACAGGAATAAAAGTGTGTTAGTGCAGCGTCTTAAAATGGTATTATTCATTTCCCACTGCCAGCAGGATTTGAAATTATGCATTTTCTGTTGTATATTGTGTGGAGATGGCACAGAATACTCTTACTTTCAATCAGACACACAGGCAGGCTATCAGTTTTGATTGATGAAGCCCAGCAGTAAAGTTGAGACTGAACAAAAAGTGCCATATAAACATTCAATCTAAAGAAACAAGTAGAGGTGCAAAAGTGAAGTGAAAACTGGCAAAAATAACACAAGGAATTATCCCATCAAAGGCTTGCAGGAGTCTGCCTTGTTCCAACAATTAAATGCACATCACTGAACTGGTATCAATGTTGCAATGATGAGAATTCCCTGATGTCAACATTGGCCCAGCAGAACCCAAATGAAAGCTGTATATTTTAACTCCACAGAAAAAGTCTGGACATCAGCAAATTGACTACACTGGATTAGTTTCCAATATTCTGCTCTGTGTGCATGTCTATCCTTAAATTAAATGGAATTGCAGCTTTAAAGCATTTCATGATTTTAAATATGATGGACCTCTGATCTAACCGTAAAGTGGTAATACATATTTAGTTTCCTGATCATTAACCAACTGGTAAAGCACTTTTGACGTACTCTCCCACATCATTTCTTTATTCTCTTAATCAATGGATTTTTGCATTGTTTAAACTCCCAAGTAGAAATCTCATTTGATTTATGAATTGCAAAAATTTTCTAAAGGTGAGAAATCAAAATTTTAGAAGTGTGTTATTTTTGAATAAGTTATTATGAATTCAATACATAGTTGACACACTTATATAGACTTGTCATTTTTTTTGGTTTAATAAAATGTCAATGCACAGATTCAGGTTTGCAAAATTATGCTTTCTGTCATTAAGGGAAAAAGTTATTTTTCTCGCTTATTGTTAACTTTGCAAAGTACCTAATTACCTATCACTATGCCTTTTAAGGCTGTTATATAGTGGTCAGTAGTTCGTCATTGTCACTATCAATCAAGGAGAGAGAATATTTCTATTCAAGGATGGATTTAATAATAATCTGACAATGTCCTTGACAAAATATAATCTTTCTAATAGAAGAATAACAATGATGGTGGTAGACTGAAAAGGCACATCTTTATTTCCACATTATTGCTTTGTGCAGTGCTATGCTAAATATTTCAATGTTACTTTCCCAGCTTGAAGCTAAGACACTACCAATAGTAGTTACATGATAATTGATTTTAGCGCAGTTTTCAGAATGATGAGTTATTAGAGGATGCAGATAAATCAGATAGCGATTCATACTAGTAAGAACTTATGGTATGAAAGAATGGCTATTACGAGAAAAGGTGATGCAGATAATTACTGATTAGATAAAAAGACCCTGCAAAAATAATCAACAATATCTGTATTACAGCACAATATTAAGGTTTGAAACATATCTTTTACAATATGCAATTAGTTCTTGAGGAATGGCTCATAAGAAAGAATAAGATTTGGAGCAAACAAGTTGTATTCTTTTACATAATTCAGTTCATCAAGTTCATTTATATAACCAGAATAAAAATTTGTCAGATAAAATGTTCCCACTCCTGTGCTCCAAAGGCAGTCAATCACCTGCTTAGAACTCATACAGCTTAGTTATAGACTTAAATGGACAAGAACTCAGCCATAGATACTACTAATTAATACATATTATTTATCCCTGAACATTCCTACAATCATATGCCATAACATTTTTGATCAAGAATTGAAATAAAATATCCTTTTGGCAATCAGTTGATAGATTTTTGGGTATGATTGAAACCAAAAGATGGGTGGCAAAGTGAAATTGACGCAGAACTTGTATCATGATCTTATTGAATGATGGAACAACTGTAAAGGGCCATATGACTTTCTTCTGTTCCTTTGTTGCATTTTCTAATACTTAAAGAATGAAGAATGGACTTCCATTATCACTTCTGCATTGCTGTAAAGCGTGGAGCCAGGTCCAATTTGACTTAAGAGCAAATATCATCTGGTAATGCTTCAAAACCACACTGAAAGAAGATATCTCAAATCAATTGGGTTTGATTGTGCACGAAGGCCATTGGACACTCCCAGCGTGGAACACCAGTCACAGAGTGTGCAAGTTAGAAAATCACAGGCTGGAAACTATGACTTAGAAATCATTAAAATTCATTGTGGAAAGTCAACAACTGAGGCCTGCAATTTGCTGACTCATGCTCAGTCCAGCTCGTGCAATTCAAGGAATAGAAGGTCAGTGTTGTGTGATTCTGGATTTTTAACAATAGTAGGAATCTGACCATTTGTAAGTTTAAGCAGAACTTACTTAAATGTTTTAACAAAGTAGGTGCTCCTCTCTGAATTCTCAGCACATAAAAAATAAACACAGGGACAGAACTTTTGCACCTCCCCCTCCAGGCCATAAGAATAGAACTCCAGCGATAAAATAAATACATTCAAATCTGAACTTCTACTACAGAGAATGATTGGAAATTGGTAGCTGCATTATGGACTTGCTTTCATATTATATCTAGTCAAAGCTATAAGTGTCTTTTCTTGTTGCTAAGGTCTTGTGCATCCAACATAATTTCTTGATGAAATGCTAAAACTAGTATTCTACAAAACACCGGTCACTTCGCAAATAATTAATTGGCTATGAAGTGGTCTTAGCACAGTAAAGTCAGGGAGAGTGATATATTTTCTAAAATGAACAAGTTATTCAATTATGTATTTGCTTTCCAAGCCACCTGTACTGGTAAATCTAATGCTTATTCAGTGTTAGCCTTTGCTTGTCTGTGCTCCACGTATTAAAAACTAGTTGATGTAGTAATGCAGTTACAGCAAAATGAAAGCAGTTCAGAATTATTCAAGTAAAATAGTTCTCAGTAGTCTTTTCACCTGCAACCTTATCCTGTTGATGTTGATGAAATTGCACTGTGTTTCCAGTATTTTTTGTTTTTTTTTTGTTTAAGAGTTTTCAGATCAAATGTTAGTCAGCATCTTGCAAAAATGCTCAGCTTTCCTTTTTAGGAATGGCAAATGGAATGCTTCTTTGTACAGGCAAGGGAAGTATTTATGTCTAAGTGGCAGTAAATATTAAGATTTCTACATATAGAAATAATGCAAATCAAGAAATATGAATACAAAACTATTTTCCACAATTTGAAGCCAAGGACACTTTCAAATGAAAATTATTTCTTGAAGTGATTTCTGGGCCCCTTGCTGAGATGTTTATTTCATCAATAGCCACAGGTGAGGTGCCAGAAGACTGGAGGGTGGTTATTGTGGTGTTATTATTTAAGAAAGGTGGTAAGGAAAAGCCAGAGAATTATAGACTGGAGAGCTTGACATCAGTGGAGGGTAAGTTGTTGGAGCAGATTCTGAGGGACAAGATTTATGTGTATTTGGAAAGGTAAGGACTGATTAGGGCTAGTCAACATGGCTTCGTGCATGGGAAATCATGTCTTACTAACTTGATTTAGTTTTTTTATAGAAGTGACAAAAAAGATAGATGAAGGCAGAGTGGTGCATGTTGTCTACATGGACTACAACAAGGCATTCAACAAGGTTCAATGTTGTAGACTGGTTGACAAGGTTAGATCACATGGAATCCAGGGACAGCTAACCATTCAGATTCAAAATTGGCTTGAAGGTAGGTGACAGAGGTGCTGGTGGAGGATTGTTTTTTTGGCCTGGAGGCATGTGGCTGGCAATGTGCCACAAGGATCAGTACTGGGTCCATTCCTTTTTGTCATTTATATAAATGATTTGGAAATGGATATAGGAGGCATGTTTAGTAAGTTTGCAGATGACACCAAAATAGGTGGTGTAGTGGACAGTGAAGAAGGTTATCTCAGAGTACAATGGGACCTTGACCAGATGGGCTGATGGGCCAAGGAGTGGCAGATGGCTGTTCCAGCACAGTTACAATTGGCACCTACCCAACAATATGGAAAATTGAGGTTGGTTGGCTGGCCGAGCTGGTTTGTTGTTCTGCAGACGTTCGTTACCGTGCTTGGTAACATCCTCAGTGCAGCCTCTGATGAAGCATCGGTGCGTTTTCCCGCCTGGTTTTTAAACTCTGGTGTCCATTGCAATGAATTGCCTCACTTCTGGGTTTCCTCCATAGTGGAATGTATTTGGGGTCGAGATCAATGTGTTTATTAATAGCATGCTTTGTGGAGTGCCATGCTAGAAAGAAGGAACTCAAAATTCTCAACGCACGGGAAAGACAAGCCCTGGACAGATTAAAGAAGGACAAGAACATCACAATATTACCTGCAGACAAATGGCGCATGACAGTGATAATGAATAAAAAGGACTATGTCTCCAAAGCACAAGCACTGCTCACCGACAAGAACACATACCGACCAGTACAAACTGACCTGACATCACAACTAGGCAACAAAATCCTATACACGCTACAAAGCCTTAAACAAACAGGACAGATCAACAAAACAGATGTTTTAAGAATGAAACCCAAAGGAACCAACACACCCCGATTCTATGGCCTCCCTAAAGTGCACGAGCCGGAAGTCCCCCTCAGACCCATAGTCTCCCTACCAGGCACTCCATTGCACAGATTAGCCAGAGAACTACAAAGAAGACTCAAGCACCGAGTCAACAAATCACCCCACTCCATCCACTCAGTCCAAGAATTCCTCAACTCCATCAAAGACATAAAGATAGAGGACGAAGAGACCATGATATCGTTTGATGTCACCGCCCTATTCACATCAATAGACATACCACTAGCAAGGGAAACGATGACAACACTACTGGAACAAGAACACAACCCCAGTGAAACCATCTCCAAGGACAACATGCTTAAACTACTGGACCTACGCCTGACCACCCACTTCACCTTCAATGGTCAAACATACGAGCAAATCAACGGGACACCCATGGGATCGCCTATCTCTGGACTCATAGCAGAAGCAGTGATGCAATGACTGGAAAAGACTGCCCTTCAGCAAATCCAACCTAAACTATGGACGTGCTACATAGACGACACCTTTGTCATCATTAAACGGACCAAATTAGAAGAGACACACAAAGTCATAACCAACACCCTCACCGAAATATAATTCACCAGAGAGGAGGAGAAGAACAAACAACTCCCATTCCTGGATGTCACGGTAGAGCGCAAGACAAATGGGGAACTGCAAATGAAAGTACACCGAAAAGCCACACACACAGACCAGGTATTGAACTTCAATAGTAACCATCCCAGCACACACAAACGAAGCTGCGTGCGAACACTATTTAAAAGGGCAACAATACACTGAAGCAACATGGAACTACCCCAAGAGGAGGAGGAATACCTTCCAAGTGTTCAAGGATAATGGATATCCAAAGAACTGCGTCAGGAGATGACCGCAGGAACAGCATCAGAAATATTCTACACGCCCCGACACACTCACCACACTACCCTACATCAGGAACACGTCAGAAATCACGACAACACTTCTACAACTGCTGGGCATCAGAGTGGCACACAAGCCCACATCAACCCAACGACAAGTGCTGACCCAAACTAAAGACCCACTCCCCACCATGGACAGGACCAATGTCATCTACAAGCTCCCCTGCAGAGACTGCAAGAAACACTACATCAGACAAACAGGAAGGAAACTAACAACAAGAGTACATGAACACCAACTGGCTACAAAAAGACACGACCAATACTCACTCATCTCAATCCATATGGACAAGGAGAACCATGACTTCGACTGGGACAACACCAAGATCCTGGAACAGACTAGGCAGAGACAAGCACGAGAATTCCTAGAAGCATGACACTCCACGAAGCAGGCTATTAATAAACACATTGAACTCGACCCCGTATACATTCCACTATGATGGAAAGCCGGAAATGAGGCAATCCATCGCAACAGACACCAGAGTTTAAAAACCAGGCAGGAAAACACACCGACGCTTCATCAGAGGCTGCACTGAGGATGTTATCAAGCACAGTAATGAAACATCTGCAGAACAACAAACCAGCTCGGCGAGACAACCAACATCACCACCCACAACCCAAGCTACAGATCTACTCCAAACCTTTAGAATATGGAAAATTACTGAGGTATGTCTTGCACACAAAAAACAGGATAAATCTAACCCAGACAATTACAGTCCCACCAATCCACCCTAGAAAATCAGTAAAGTGATGGAAGGTGTCATCAGCCATGTTGTCAAGTAACACTTGCTGAGTGATACCCAGCTCAATGAGGTTCATTTTATGTTTCATCAGGGGCACTCAGCTCCTGAACTCATTGTAGCATTGGTCTAAACATGGACAAAAGAGCAGACTTCCAGAGAAAAGTGAGAGTGGCTGCCCTTGATATCAAGACAGCATTTGATTTGGTCTGACACCAAGAATCCCTAGAAAAACCCAAGTAAATGGATATCAGAGGGAATCTCTACATTGGTTGGAGTTATACATGGCCGAAAGGAAGGTGGTTGTGCTCATTGGATGTCAATCATCTTAACTTTAGAACCTCTCTGTAGGAGTTCCTCAGGACAATGTCCTGGGTCCAACCATTTTTTGGAGATGTTTATTGATTACTGTACATGGTTCAGCACATTTGTAACTCTTCAAACAGTGAAGAGTTCCCTGTCCAAATGAAACAAGAACTGGATAATATCCAGTTTTGGGCTGACAAATGGCAAGTAACTTTTGTGCCAGGCAATGACCATCTCCAACAAGAAAGAATCTATCACCTCTTGATATTCAATGGAATTGCCATCACTGAATTCTCCACTGTCAACATTCAGAGAATTGCCAATGACAGTAAATGGAACTGGACCATATGCATACCGTATAAAAACATGACAGAGGCTATGAATCTTGCACTAATTCACTTCCTGACTCTCCAAAGCCTGTCCGCCATCTAAAAGACACAAGTCATAATTGTGACGGAATACTCTCCACATACCTGGATGATTGTTGCTTTTGTTGGATATTCACTGAGTGGTCAGTTGTTATGGGACCAGTGCATGGTATGATGGTTCTGGACTCAGACATGAGGGCTGCCTTATGGGCAGATTAGTTGTTAATGAGGCATGAAAGAACTGCAGATGCTGTAAATCAGAAACAAAAACAGAAGTTGCTGGAAAAGCTCAGCATGTCTGGCAGCATCTGTGAAGAAAAATCAGAGTTAATGCTTCAGGTCCAGGACATACCTGGGTAATACCGCCTTTGCAGCATCCAGTGCCTCCAGTCATGACTTGGTACCATGTGGAGTGAATTGAATTGTCTAAAAACAAAAAACTGGGATCTCTGGTGGAGGCTGAGATGGATCTTCCACACAGCATTTCTGACTGGAGATCAATGTCAATGCTTCAGCCTTATTTTTTGTATGAAAGTGTTGGGCCCTTCCATCATTGAGGATGGGAATATTTGTATAGCCTCCCACTCCAGTGAGTTGTTTAATTGTCCACCACCATTCATGACTGGATGTGGCAAGACTACAGAGCTTGGATTTGATCCTAAACAAAAAACAAAGTATTGTGGAGGCTGAAAATCTGAAACAATAACAGAAACTGCTGGAGAACCTCAGCAGGTCTAGCAGCATCCGCGGAGAGAAAACAGAATGACAGCTTCAGGTCCAGTGATCTTCCTCAGAACAGATTGCATCTAGAAAAATGTGGAACGTATGCTGAAGACCACCGTGCAGGGGGTGGCGGAATGGGGGTTGGTGGTGGGAAGGGAGCAAATAGTAGGTGGAGGTAGAGTCCTGAGAAAGAGAACAACAGTTAGGAAAAGGGATGTATAATGATGATCCAGGGAGAAAGAAAGCTACTAATGGGGAGCACTAGTGGGTGAAAATGGGTTTGTAGTATGCAAGCAACATATGTGGTGAAAAGGCCTGGGGTGTGGAGGCTGGTAAGGACGTAGAAGATTCTCAAACCTGCACCTGCCCATTTTCTGTCTGCAAAGATGAACCTAAGCTTCCAGTTGCCTGCCATTTCAACACACCACCATGTTTCCTGGTGACCATTTCTGACTCGGTCCTGTTGCAGTGTTTCACCAAGACATAGCACAAGTTGGAAGAACAGCATCGCATTTTCTGCTTGGGGACCATGCAAAATCCAGGTCTCAATATCAAGTTCAATAATTTTAGGGCCTGAGCACCTTTTTCCATGTCCTTACCCTCCTCCACACCCAGGCCTTATCATCACATGTACTGCTTTCATCACTGCCAACATTTTTCACCAACTGATGGTCCTCACTAGCAGCTTTTCCTTCTCCCTGGCTCGCCATTATCCATTCCTTTTTCTGCCTAACTACTGTTCTCTCTCTGGACTCCATCTTCACCTGTCATTCACGTCTCCCCACCCCTGATCTTTAGCATAAATGCCACCTTTCCTCAGCTACAATCAGTTCTGCAAAAGAGTCACTGAACCTGATACATTGACTTGGCTTTCTCTCCAGAAGCTGCCAGACTTGCTGAGATTCTCAACGAATATCCGTTTTGTGTTACCTTTGTTCCATTGATTATGGAATCACTGTCTGTCACGTGCTGCTGCTAATGTTACTTGGCATGCAAGGAATCCATTTTTGCAGCTTCACCAGGTTGACACATCGTATTTACGTTTTCCTGGTGCTGCTCATGGCACGCCCTCCTGCATTCTTCATTGAACCAGAGTTGATCCCCTGCTCAATTGTAGTGGCAGCATGGGAGCTATGCCAGCCCATGAGTTTTAGGATTGTGTTCGAGTACAATTCTATTGCCCTGTCTGAGGAATAAGGGACGAGACTGCAAGTGCCAGCTGTAGGCCTGAGAAGCCTATGACGTCATTTTCCAGCAAAAGTCCTAAGTACTCACAATCAATTTCAGGAAGAGAAAACAATTTCCTTAGCTGCTGCCAATGCATTCTTCAAATTGTTGCCAGGCTACTCAGGATGTAATATGTGAAGATAATGTTGACAGGTGCTCTAACACTAGCTATTGGGATGTCAGTATATTTGAGTGTCTATGGGTGTACATGAAAAACATTACAGCAGGATGGCCAGGAATATCTACTGAGATCTAACTGCTTCAGCAACATTTTACCTGTAAAGTTACATCAAATCTATCTTTATTGAAAATGTAAGACCCATGTTTGCTTTTTGGAAAACCCCAGAAAATTATATAGCAACATACACTTTTCTATTCCCTTTTCGTCTCAGTATTGCCTGGGAACTAAGTTTTCCTCAAATGCTGCAAAAAGCAAAATTCATTCAACTGACTTTTGCAGTGAAAGGTTTCAAAATTTGTGAACTAAAACAATGAACATCCGTAAATGACTGAACCAAATGGAGCAACACTGTTGAACTTAATCTTATTTCCAGCTGAAGTGCAGATGGATCGCCCTTTCCAGCATAGGTGACAGGTAACATTCAGGGACAGAAAGAATATTTAAGTTTTCCTTTCCCTTGTTTGGGGGTACTGGGGATTTTTCTATTCCGCCAGCTTCTTTGAGACTGAGCAAAGCGAACTTTTCTCGCATTCTTCAGGATTAAGCGCACATTGGACTCTATTTACTAAACTCATCACCAGACCTACGATGAAGAACTGTGAATAGCAATTCAAATAGATCCAATTTGATTCACAATTAATATTATTAGACTTACAGTCTGCCATTTTAAAGTGCCCATGTCTAATTAGAAGTGGTGAATGAGTAAGCATATCATTTTTGTTAATACCCAGATGACAAGTTAATGATACTTTTATGCTGATGGAATCACAAACTAGAAAGGAAACACTTGTTTATTCAAACTTGCATTTATGCAAAAGTTGATTGTGCCTCTAGAATGCCTTAACATATTTTGTACACGACATGTGGGTGTACCTACACCAAATGGACTATGATAGTTCAGGAAACTAGCTCACCACCATCAGGACAATTAGGGATGGGCAAGAAATATTAACCTAGTCAGCAGTGCCCTCGTCTTCTGAATTACTTTCTTAAAAAAACTAATTAGTCTTAAACATAGTGACTGGTAGCATACAGGCAAAGACAGGAGGTATTTTCCACATAGCAAAATTACACAAACGGTAGCATTTTGATGCTGATAGCTAAGAGAGAAAAGCTTTTTTTCATTCAAATTATCATGGGATCTTTATTGAACTCTTTGTTGTAGCATTTTATCTTTGTGTCAGAAGTTGTGAGTTCAAGCCTGACTTCACAGTCTAGGTACATAAGCCTTACTGATTCATCTGTAAGTACTGAAGAAATACTGCACTGTTAGAGACCCTGTTCAAGCGAACACAAAGCATCCTATGGCACTTGTTCAAAGAGGATCATGGAGTTGTCCTAATCAGCAATGATCCTACTATTACTACTGAAACAACTGCTGTATTATCTCATTGTGCACAATTTAACTGTCATGTTTGCTTTTTAAAGCTACAATGAATAAAGTTCATAAATATTTGATTGCTTTGGGACATCCTGAGGGTGTGACAGGTCTGATGTAAATAAAATTTCTTTCTACTTGAAAGAACAGTTTGCCTTTATTGGTCAGTGCATTGAGTATAGGAGTTGGGAGGTCATGTTGCGGCTGTGCAGGACATTGGTTAGGCCACTTTTGGAATACTGCATTCAGTTCTGGTCTTCCTGCTACAGGAAAGATGTCATGAAACGTGAAAGGGTTCAGAAACTATTTACAAGGATGTTGCCAGGGTTGGAGGTTTTGAGGTCGAGGGACAGGCTGAATAGGCTGGGACTATTTCCCTGGAGCATCAGAAGCTAAAGGGTGACCTTAAGGATGTTTATAAAATCATGGACTGGGTAATTGGGTAAGGTCTTTTCCCCAGGGTGGAGGAGTCCAAAACTAGAGAACATAAGTTTGAGATGAGAGGGGAAAGATTTAAAAGGGACCTACAGGGCAACTTTTTCACGCAGAGGGTGGTCCATGTATAGAATGAGCACCAGAAGAAGTGGTGGAGGCTGAAACAATTATGACATTTAACAGGCATATGGATGAGTGCACAAATGGGAAGGGTTTAGAGGTGAATGGGCATCTACTGGCAAATGGGACGAGATTTATATAGGATATCTGGTTGGCATGGACGAGTTGGACCAAAGGTTCTGTTTACGTGCTGTGCATCTACATGACTTTATGACTCTATGACATCGTTTAATGCTGTGAAAACTGTCTGACTCTAGATCATTTAGCATTCAGTTAGACACGAGAAATAGAACATTCTGCCCAATTCACCTTGTAAGGTTTGCCTCACTTACCCACGGGGGTTTGTTCTAAAATCAGAAGTGCTGTCCCTTAGCCTAGTTACACAACTGACTGACACAGGCTCACTCATCAAATCATCAAAGCTTATTTGATATTATCTTCCAAACCCTCATCATTTCCCATTGAGAAGAGCATGGGCCACAAGCACAAGAAAACATAAGCATCTGCAAATCCTTTCCGAAACATGCATCATCCTGACTTGGAACCATAGCACTGTTCCGTAATGCATTTGGGTCAAAATCTTGCAACTCTCTTTCTAGCAAAATTGTGGCTATACATAGATCACATGGACTGCAGTGGATCAAGAAGGAGGCTCATCATCATCCTCTCAGTGCAATTAGGGATGAGCAATAAATGTTGGTCTTGACAACAGTGCTTCTGCCCCATGAAAAGATAATGAAAAGTTTGATAAATAGTAAGTGGGAAAACTGTGTATAAATCACATTTAACCTGGATATCCAAGCACTGTCAACTTAGAAAGAAAATGGCATCTAAGTTTTTATTACAAATGGATTAGATGATCAGGGTAAAGGGGCTGGATATTCAATTTAGGATTGGCATTCAACTCCTGGAGCATTTCCACATTCTAATCCGATATCATATCATTGTCAATGTTACAATGTGAAAAGAAAAGCTCAGCTAGATGAGAAGATGGCCCAAGCAAACTAGAGACAAATAAATCATTTCTCTTCTCAGGCCACTGTCTTCCTCTGAACAAGACAAAGCTTAACACAGAGCTGACCATTATCTTGAGAGATGGAAGTCTGCCACCACCAATAGTAATTAACATAGCCTATCGTAATTATTGTTTATGCCTATGATCAGATGTGTGTCATGATCGCTGGATGTCAAAAGGCGTGTGGAGTTCAGGGAGAGGGGGCAAGGTTTTATGCAGTGCCATGGTCTGTGTTGTGAGACTGGTTGTAGTGTTTACTCCATTTGAAGTCTATGTAGGTAGATATGGATTATTCAGATGTACTCTCCTGCTGGATAAAATCTCTCCCTAATGGAAGTTGGGTGATCGAGTCCAACTGCTCAGTTGGGATGTTATTGAATTAACATGGCCCTGTGTATAAGCCAGCTTGCTAAACACTGTGAGGCCTGGGATGGTCCCATTGGTCTTCTTCCAGGCTCCTGTGAGAAGCCCCCTTCTTCTTCTTTGCCCTTTATCCTCAAAGAAAGGGTAGTATTTTACTCCTCATCTTTATCTAACCCTATGCTTTGTCATCATGTTGTGTGCCACACAAGACCATAAGACCATAAGAAATAACAGCTGGAGTAGAACCATTTGGTCCCTTGAGCCTGAACTGCTGTTCAATAGGATCACCATTGATCTGACATTCCTCACACCTACTTTCTGCCTTTTCCATGTAACCTTTGATTCCCCTATTAACTAAGAATCTATCTATCTCAGCCTTAAATATGCACAAGGACTTATCCCCACTACTCTTTGGGGCAAGGAGTTCCAAAAATTCACAACACTCTGAGAGAAGAATTTCCTCCTCATCTTAGTCTTAAATTGGAGCTCCTTTATTCTGAAACTATGGTGTCTGGTCTTAGACTGTCCCACGAGGGACATTCTCTCAGCTTTTACCATGTCAAGCCCTTTAAGAATCCTATATGTCTGAATGAGATCACCTCTAATTCTTTTAAATTTCAGTGAGTAGAGTCCCAAACTGTTTAACCTTTGCTCGTAACATGATCCCTCCATAAATGGGATCATCCTAGTGAGCCTTTGGAACAGCATCAAATTAAACAATATCTTTATTTAAATAATGAGACCAAAATGTCTCACAGTATTCCCAATGTAGTTTCACCAGTGCCTTGTAAAGTTGCAATAAGTTTTCCCTACTGTTGTGTTCCAATCCCCTTGAAATAAGTGCCAATATTCCATTAGCATTCCTGATTACCTGCTGCACTTGTGTGCTAGCTGTGCCCCATGTACAAGTGCCCACAAGTCCTTTTGTGTTACAGCTTCCTGCAGTTTTTCTCCTTTTAAATAATATTCTATTCACTTGTTCTCCCTTCCAAAATGAACATCACATTTTCCCACATTATACTCCATTTGTCAACATTTTGTCAAGTACTAAACCTGTTGGTATCTCTCTGTAAACTGCATCTGTCTTGTAACCTGACTTTGCGCGTATTTTTATGTTGTCTGCAAATTTGGCTACAGTACATTTACTTCCTTCCTCCAACCCATTAATATATATATTGTGAACAGTTACGGCCCCAGCACTGATTCCTGTGGAACCCGTGGTCACCGGTCACCAACCTGAAAAAGAGCCCCTTATCCTCACTTGCTGTTTCCTACCCATGAACCAGTTCTCTGTCCACTCCAATTTGTTGCCTTCAACCGTGTGCTGTTATGACTTACCCTTTTGTGAGATGCCTTATCAAATGCCTTCTGGAAGTCCAAATTCAACACATTTATTGGTTCCTGTTTATCCACTCCAGTTGAGATTTCCTAGAAAAATTCTAATGAATTGATCAGACACGAATTCCCTTTCATGCGGCCTTGCTGACTCTATTTGATTAGCTTATGCTTTTCCAAATGTTCTGCTATTACTTCCTTAATAATTGATTCTAATATTTTCCCAACAATCAGTGTTAGACTAATCGACCTATAGATACCCACTTCTTGCTTTCATTCCTTTTTGAAAAGGGGTATCACATTAGCACCTCTCCAAACCTCTGGTACTTTTCCAGATTCCAAGGGTTTTTGGAAAATTACAACCAATGCATTTAGCATCTCTCCAGATACCACTTCTAGGATCATACAATGAAAGCCAGGGGACAGGGGACCCATCTGCCTTTAGCCTCTGCCATAGCAGAATGATCACAATGTGGCTGGCTCATACTGGGAGCCAGCACTGCTCAGTCAATGAAATGCAAGTACATCTTCAAGTTGGCAATGCTGGTTCCTGTTAGTTGATATTTTTGTTTGTAGCACCTTTTTCTATCTTGGCTTGGGTATCAGAAGTCAGAAGCCATAGCTTCATGGGTCAACATTTGTACCCCAAGCACACAGAGCTGGATTAGAGATTTAAAAAAACTGCAGATGCTGGAATACAAGGTAGACAAACAGGAGGCTGGAAGAACACAGCAGGCCATGCAGCATCTGGAGGAAAGGAGCAGTCAGATATTACCATGTTGACTGTTCCTTTCCTCCTGATGTTGCCTGGCCTGTTGTGTTCTTCCAGCCTCCCATTTTTCTAAACAGAGCTAGATGTTGTCTTGAAGCAGTGGGACATTGAGAAATCTCAAAGACTAAAGGCATTAGGACAGTTTCCCAAGAAGTGAGCAAAAATCGCCATCTGTTTTCCTGCACTTTGACATAGTTTGAGCATTTAATACCACCAACGCAGCCATAAAGCTGTGACTCTACATTTCCAAATCTGCTTTATTCTATGTCAGTGAAGCACAGAACAGAGAACAACAAATGTGTCATACAACTTAAACCTCTTCCACTACAGCTGCCCAAATAAGATCATCGAGATTCAACATTACCAATGAGGAAATGATCAGAAGCTCCTCGGTGAACATTATGATTGGAAGATGATGCTGGTAGGCATCACCCTTTCCACCTGGACATAAACCCCATCAGAATGACAATAGAAGATGGGGTAGCCAAATAAGGACTAACAAAATATATTTAAGAAGGATGTCCAAGAAAGACACCACTTGAGCTAGGACAAGAGAATGACAATGGACACAGGCCGACATCCATTGTTTTAAAGGGGGACTAGAGTATCTAAGTCTAAGTAAACAAGGTTGATGTAGTGAAACATCCCAAGGTATCTTTTAGAAGCAAGATCAATCAAAATTTGATAAGAAGCTACACGAGTTGGCAGGAGGACAGCAATAGGCTTTAAGGAGTTTTTTAAAAAGGAGGGAGAGAAACATAATTGGAAAGATTCAGCAAAGAATTCCTGTGCTTAGGATCTAGGCAGTGGAAGATTGCCTGGTAACTTGGAGCAATTAAAATTGAGTATATTCAAAAGGTCAGAATTAGAGGAGAGCAGACAGCCTGGGCACAGATCTTATGTGGCTGAAGGAGATTATACAGATATGTTATGGCTTATGGGTTAAGGGAGGACAGTGAAGTATGAAGTCACTTGAAAATAGTGGTGTGAGTTTAAAAACCAAGGCATTGCTGGAACCTGACACTCATCAACAAGCACAGTGAAATTGGGATGAACAGATTTTAGATCAAGTTAGTGTATGGGCAACAGAGTTTTGGGTACAGACAAAATTCAACTACAATATTAAGTTAAATAAAATTTTATCTCTCATCCTACATTTTGTTTAATATTACTCAGTATCTGATGGACTTTGTAGTAAGTTGAAGCTTGGAAACAAGTTTCTGTTTAAATTTATCTCTGGGAGGTGGGCATCGCTGGCTGGCCAACATTTATTGCCCGTCCCTAGCTGCCCTTGAGAAGATGGTGGTGAGCTGATTTCTTGAACCACTGCAGTCCACCTGTAGTGGGTTGACCCACAATACCACCAGAGAGGGAATTCCAGGATTTTGATCCAGCGACACTGAAGGAACAACGATATATTTCCAAGTCAGGGTGGTGAGTAGTGCGGAAGCGGAATTGCAGGTGGTGGTGTTCCCATGCATCTGCCGCCTTTGTCCTTCAAGATGGAAGTGGTCATGGATTTGGAAGGTGCTGTCTAAGGAACTTTGGTGAATTTCTGCAGTGCATCTTGTAGATAGCATACACTGCTGCTACTGAGCAACGGTGGTGGAGGGAGAGGGTATTTGTGGATGCAGTGCCAATCAAGCAGGCTGCTTTATCCTGGATCGTATCAAGCTTTTTGAGTGTTGTTGGAGCTGCGCTCATCCAGGCATGTGGGGAGTATTCCATCACACTCCTGACTTGTGCCTTGTAGATGGTAGACAAGCTTTGAGGAATCAGGAGGTCAGTTACTCACCGCAGCATTCCTAGCCTCTGACCTGCTCTTGTAGCCACTGTGTTTCTGTGATGAGTCCAGTTTCTGGTCAATGATAAAGCCCAGGATGTTTATAGTGGGGGATTCAGTGATAGTAACACCATTGAATGTCAAGGGGCACTGGTTAGATTGATTGTTATTGGTGATGGCCACAGCCTGGCATTTGTGTGGCCGGAATGTCACTTGCCACTTGTCAGCCCAAGCCTGGATATTGTCCAGATCTTTTTGCATTTGAACATGGACTGCTTCAGTATCTGAGGAGTCGTGAATGGTGCTGAACATTGTGCAATCATCGGCGAACATCCCCACTTCTGACCTTATGATGGATGGAAGGTCATTGATGAAGCGGCTAAAGATGGTTGGGCCGAGGGCACTACCCTGAGGAACTCCTGCAGAGATGTCCTGTAGCTGAGGTGATTGACCACCAATAACCATGATCATCTTCCTACGTGTCAGGTATGACTCCAACCGCTGGAGAGTTTGGTCCCTGATACCCAATGATTCTAGTTTTGCTCGGGCTCCTTGATGCCACACTCGGTCGAATGCAGCCTTGATATCAAGGGCTGTCACTCTCACCTCACCTCTGGAATTCAGCTCTTTTGTCCATGTTAGAACCAAGCTGTAATGAGATCAAGAGCTGAGTGGCCCTGGCGGAACCCAAACTGGCATCATTGACCAGGTTATTTCTGAGCAGATGCTGCTTGATAGCACTGTTAATGACACCTTCTATCACTTTACTGATGATCAAGAGTAGACTGATGGAGTGGTATTTGGCCGGGTTGGATTTGTCCTGCTTTTTAGGTACAGGACATGTCAGGCAGATGCCAATGTTGTAACTACTGGAACAGCTTGGCTAGGGGAGTGGCAAGTTCTGGAGCACAAGCCTTCAGTATTTTTGCCAAGTGATGACAGGGCCCATACCTTTGCAGTATCCAGTGACTCCAACCATTTCTTGATACCACGTGGACTGAATCAAATTGGCTGATGACTGGTATCTGTAATGCTGGGGATCACTGATGAAAGATCATCCACTCAGCATCTCTGGCTAAAGATTGCTACGAATGCTTCGGCGTTTTGCACAGATGTGATAGGCTCTTCCATCATTGAGGATGGGGATGTTTGTGGACCCTCCTCCTCCAGTGAGTTGTTTAATTGTCCACCACCATTCACGACTGGATATGGCAGGACTGCAGAGCTTAGATCTGATCCATTGATTGTGGGATCACATGGCTCTGTCTATCACTTGCTGCCTATACTGTTTGGTGTGCAAATAGACTTGTACGTTGGCTTCACCAGGTTGATACCTCATCTGCAGGTATGCCTGGTGCTGCTCCTGGCATGGTCTCCTGCCCTCTCCATTGAACCAGGGTCGATTCCCTGGTTTGATGGTAGTGGTTGACTGTGGGATATGCAGGGCCATGAGGTTACAGATTGTGCTGGAGTACAATTCTGCTGCTGTTGATGGTCCACAGCGCCTCATGGATGCCCAGTATTGAGTTGACAAATCTGTTAGAAGTCTGTCCCATTTAGCACAGTGATAGTGCCACATAACACAACAGATGTTATTCTCAATGTGAAGGCAGAACTTTGTTTCCACAAGGACTGTGTGATGGTCACTCTTACCGATACTGTCATGGACAGATGTATCTGCAGCCGGCAGATTAGTAAGGATGAGGTCAAGAATGTTTTTCCCTCTTGTTGGTTCCCTCACCACCTGCCACTGACCCAGTCTAGCAGCTATGTCCTTTAGGACCTGACCAGCTCGATCAGTAGTACTGCTGCCAATCCACTCTTGTTGGTGGACATTGAAATCCCCCACCCAGAGTACATTTTGTGCCCTTGCCATCCTCAGTGCTTCCTCTAAGTGTTGTTCAACATGGAGGAGTACTGATTCATCAGCTCAGAGAGGATGCTATGTGGTAATCTGACGAAGTTTCCTTGCCCATGATTAACCTGAAGCCATGAAACTTCATGGGGTCTGGAGTCAATGTTGAGGACTCCCAGGGCAACTGCCTCCTGACTGTGTACCACTGTGCCGCCCCCTCTGCTGGGTCTGTTCTGCCAGTGGGACAGGACATATCCAGGGACAGTGATGGGGGTGTCTGGAACATTGTAGTAAGGTATGATTCTGTAAGTAAGACTATGTCATGTTGTTGCTTAACTAGTCTGTGAGAGAACTCTCTCAATTTTGGCACTATCCCCCAGATGTGAGTAAGGAGGATTTTGCAGGGTCAAAAGGACTGTTTCTGCTGTTGATTTTTCCATTGCCTAGGTCGATGCCAGGTGATGCATCCGGTTTTATTTCTTGGAGATTTTGTTGCGATGTATAAATGGATGTTTCACTCTTTTTTAAGAATTGCATGGTACACTTAATGTGCATTTAAATTGCAACTTAGCATTGATGCAAAGTGCATTAAGCTGCACAAAACCATCAGCTTAGATCGAAAGACAATTGATAACACTAAAGCTGAGTTGCAAGATCCATCCGAGAGGTCACCTGAGCTCAGCTGGAGTTCTTAAAGCAAAATGGGTAGAAATCCAGCTTTAGTTGGTTAGCAGGGATTCCTGCATTTGATTAAAGATGCAAGCACCTCTGTGACTAAAGTGGACTGTTAGAGGATTGGGTCTTAGTTTGTGGCTTTACCCGTAACTGCAAAGCAGCTGGTATTTTTACAAAGAGAAAGCTTAGAGGCCGTCAATCTTCCCTTTTTGTTAGAAGGGAGTTCCTCTCTATTTTGAAGAGAAGCACTGCATCTGTCATCCCATTCTGTGCTGTGCCTCAAAATCAGGAAATGCGCAGCTGCCTGACTTCTTTGAGTTGCTCAAGGATGGGAAGATGACCACTGATGAATGAGACATGATCAATGCATGCCTCCTGGACTCTCTCAGTCGCACTAGTCTGATTCTGACATTGTATTGTTTTAGCAATGATTTAACTATAACATCCGAAAAGAATGAAATGTCTATCAAAATTACATCACAGTTCAGCTTCAATTTGCATCACAAAATAACTTTCAGGCGAATGGTAAAAGTAAAAATAATTTTAAAAAATTTTCCAGTTTTGTGTATGTATTTTACAAGAAAAGAGAGGTATATATTTTAATGTTGTAAATATCTGTCAGTTACTTGTGTTATAACATTGCCTTCGATTTGTTTTCTGCTGTTTAAATAAGAACCTGATCAAGCCATTCTAAAGCTAACTGCATGATTCAGATGTTTGGACTTGTCATGATCCACTTAAATGGCAGAATAGACCTTTTCAGGTTCTCATGTTTTCGCTATTTCATAGATGAGTTACCTTTCCTCAGAGTTTAGGGAGGAAAGGTGCAAATCAGAGCTACTCACTTTCTCATGAGTCAGCAACTGAAAATCAGGTGTGACCAGTTGACTGCTCCATTGATTCAAACTCACACCTCTGAGCCAGGAGACCTGGGTTCAAGTTCCGTCCCATTCCAGATGTGTGTCCTAATGCCTCTGAGCAGGTGATTATCAACTGTCATTATCAAAGTCAGAAGTGACACAATACCAGATCAACTAAGAAAAAGGCTACGCTCCAAAAGCTTGTGATTTCAAATAAACCTGTTGGACAATGACCTGGTGTCATGTGACTTCTGACTTTGTCCACCCCAGTCCAACACCGGCACCTCCACATTATATCTATACAACATATAGTTTCTTCTTAAAAAAAAATCATTGAATAGCCCATTCATCTAAGACAGCTTTTCTTATATATTCATTTGTGGGATGTGGGCATCGCTGGCTGGCCAGCATTTCTTGCCTATCCCTAGTTGCCCTTGAGAAGGTGGTGGTGAGCTACCTTCTTGAACTGCTGAAGTCCTACTGCTGTGGGTTGACCCACAATGCCATTAGGGAGGGATTTCCAGGATTTTGACCCAGCGACAGTGAAGGAACGGCAATATATTTTCAAGTCAGGATAGTGAGTGACTTGGAGGGGAACTTGGAGGTGGTGGTGTTCCCATGTGTCTGATACCCTTGTCTTTCTAGATGGAAGTGCTCAGTGGTTTGGAAGGTGCTGTCTGAGGATCTTTGGTGAATTTCTGCAGTGCATCTTATAGATAGTACACACTGCTGCTACTGAGCGTCAGTGGTGGAGGGAGTGGATGCTGTGGATGCAGTGCCAATCAAGCGGGCTGCTTTGTCCTGAATGGTGTCAAGCTTCTTGAGTGTTGTTGGGGCTGCACTCATCCAGGCAAGTGGAGAGTATTCCATCACACTCCTGACTTGTGCCTTGTAGAAGGTGGACAGGCTTCGAGGAGTCCGGAAGTGAGACACTCGCTGCAGTATTCCCAACTTCTGACCTGCTGTTGAAGCCATTGTGTTTATATGATGAATCCAGTTGAGTTTCTGGTAAATGGTAACCCCCAGGAGTTTGATAGTGGGGGAATCATTGATGGTAACACCATTGAATGTCAAGGGATGGTAGTTAGATTGTCTCTTACTGGTCATGGTCATAGTCTGGCATTTGTATGGTGTGAATATCACTTGCCACTTGTCAGCCCAAGCCTGGATATTGTCCAGATCTTGTTGCATGTGAACATGGACTACTTCAGAATCTGAGGAGTCTTGATTGGTACTGAACATTGTGCAATCATCAGCGAACATCCCCACTTTTGACATTATGTTGGAGGGAAGGCAGTTGAAGCAGTTGAAGATGGTTGGGCCTAGGACACTACTCTGAGGAACTCCTGCAGAGATGTCTTGAAGCTGAGGTGATTGACCTCCAAAAACCACAACTATCTTCCTATGTGTCAGGTATGACTCCAACCAGAAGAGAGTTTGCCCCCTGATAAACCCATTGATTCCATTTTAGCTCAGGTTCCTTGATGCCACACTCGGTTGATTGCAACATTGATATCAAGGGCTGTCACTCTCACCTCAACTCTGGAATTCAGCTCTTTTGCCCAAGTTAGAACCAAAGCTGTAATGAGGCCAGGAGCTGCGTGGCCCTGACGGAACCCAGGGCGTCACTGAGCAGGTTATTGCTGAGCAGGTGCTGCTTGATAGCACTGTTGATGACACCTTCCATCACTTTACTGATGATCAAGAGTAGACTGTTGGGGCGGTAATTGGCCGGGTTGGATTTGTCCTGCTTTTTGTGTACAGGACATACTTGAGCAATTTTCCACATTGTCAGTTAGATTCAAATGTTATAACTCTACTGGAATAGTTTAGCTAGGGGAGCGGCAAGTTCTGGAGCACAAGTCTTCGGTACAATTGCCAGAATGTTGTCAGGACCTGTAGCCTTTGCAGTATCCAGTGTCTCCAACCATTTTTTGATATCACATGGAGTGAATCAACTTGGCTGAAACCTGATGTCTGTAATGCTAGGGATCACTGGAGGAGGCCGAGATTGATCATCCACTCGGCACTTCTAGCTGCAGATTGCTGTGAATGTTTCAGCTTTATCTTTTGATGTGATGGACTCTACCATCATTGAGGATGGGGATATTTGTGGAGCCTCCTCCTTCAGTGAGTTGTTTAATTGTCCACCACCATTCACAACTGGATGTAGCAGGATTGCAGGGCTTATATCTGATCTGTTCATTATGGTATCGCTTAGCTCAGTCTATCAATTGCTGCTTTCGCTGTTTGGTGTGCCAGCAGTCCTGTATGTTGGCTTCACCAGGTTGATACATCATCTGCAGGTATGCCTGATGCTGCTCCTGGCATGCCCTTCTGCACTCGGATTTGAACGAGGGTTGATCCCCTGACTTGATGGTAATAGTTGAGCGGGAGGATATTCCAGGCCATGAGGTTACAGACTGGAGCACAATTCTGCTGCTGTTGATGGCCCACCAGGCCTCATGAATGCCCAGTTTTGAGTTGCTAGATCTGTGTGAAGTCTGTCCCATTTAGCACAGTGATAGTGCCACACAACATGATGGAGGTTGTTCTCAATGTCAAAGCGGAACTTTGTTTCCACAAGGACTGTGTGATGGTCACTCTTACCGATACTGTCATGGACAGATGCATCGGCAGCTGGCAGGTTAACAAGGATGAGGCCAAGTATGTTTTTCCCTCTTGTTGGTTCCCTCATCGCCTGCCGCAGACCCAGTCTAGCAGCTATGTTCTTTAGGATTCGACCAGCTCGATCAAGCTGTTGCTGAGCCACTCTTGGTGGTGGACATTGAAATCCCTTATCCAGAGTACATCTTGTGCTCTTACCATCCTCAGTGCTTCCTCTAAGTATTGTTCAACATTGAGGAGCATTGATTCATTAGCTGAAGGAGGATGGTATATGGTAATCAGCTGGAGGTTTCCTTACCCATGTTTAACCTGAAGCCAGGAGACTTCATGGGGTCCAGAGTCAATGTTGAGGATTCCTAGAGCAACACCCTACCGACTGTATACCACTGTGCCGCCCCCTCTGCTGGGGCTGTCCTGCCGGTGGGACTGCTCATATCCGGGGATGGTGATGGCGGTGTCTGGGAAGTTGTCTGTGAGGTATGATTCCGTGAGAGTGACTATGTCAGGCTGTTGTTTAACTAGTCTGTCAGACAGCTCTGCCAATTTTGGCACTAACCCCTAGATAGTTGTGAAGAGGACTTTGCAATGTCAACAGAGCTGTTTCTGCCATTGTATTTTCCAGTGCCTAGATCGATGCCAGGTGGTCTGTGTAAGGCTGCTTAAATATGCATATTTGTCTGATACGGTGGTGGTAAATCTAATTGCAAAATCTGGATGTGAGTGGACACTGTCTGAGTTGCACAGGGTCTTAGACAATATGACTGCTGGAAATTGGTCTAGAAGTATCTAGGAAATTTTAGGTGCTCGTTCTGGGCTCACAGGAAAAATCTACTGGACTGCCGACTGTTTGAACCTATGAATCTATGATTGATGCCCTGTAGAGGATCACCCCACTCCCTCAACAGTTTTCTCCATTCACCCCATTCTCCACTCCCTCAGTTCCCTAGTCCCTCGACCAGACCCAACCTATCAGGTGATTCCCAAATTCTTGCCTTCCCTGACCAGTGAATTAAACAAGGTTCCCATTTTGCACAGATTTGGGGTGCAATCCTTCTGTTCTTTTTAATCATTTATGCTATGTTGCTGAACTGGGAAAAGAATTACTGATTGTCATCTCTTTCAATTTTACTTGCATATAGGCCAAAGAACAAATAAAGATAAACATGGAGTAAATCCGGACAATTAGCACTTCCAAACTGTACAAAACTATTTCAGAAAGGAGTAAACAACAAAAACATTTCTGGTGTAAAATATTTTAATATTGACATGAAGTGTTAAAATGTCAAAACGATATTCTTTGGAAATATAATGGCTTTTAAAATGCTCAGTGCTCTGCCAAGGTGGAAAGCACATTGTTAACATGAATTTAACACTGAACTTTACATTATATGGCGTGAAATCTCCCATGGGTGTGGAATTGGGAAATGATATGGAAAATCTTTTTAATTTGCAACCAATTTTTCTGCTGATTAGATTAGCAAATGGTGGAACGTGAAAGCAAATGTAAAGAAATGGAAATCAGCATCAACAATTGAGGTTTGAGAAAAGTGCTAAACACACAATATACTGCACTTTTCTTCAAGTATGAAATGAAAGATTCAAGCAATCAAACCATCATTCAGGCACTTTAGACACAGTGGGGTAGATGTAGTTTTGTGTGATAGTGTGAAATGGGCAGCCAATGAATTCAATGGAAATAAGAAATAGACTACTGACTGCTACTACCCATTTTACATGAAAATGTATGTCCAGAATCTCCCAAGCATGCTTTGGAGTATGCAATCAAGGCTTTTCAAATTTTAAGTGACTTATCTTGATGAAATGAGAATGGATTCAAAGTAACAGAAAATAAAGTGTATGTCTCAGTGATGAGAAATAAAAACAAGCAACTGAAAAACATAGTATTTAACACTTAGGAAGATTAGTGCCTTCCCATCAATGCTTAAAATTTTGATCCTTGTGTTATGATATTATCGACAGCCACGGGTAAGGTGCTGGAAGACTGGAGGTTGGCTAATTGGTACCATTATTTAAGAAAGGCTGTGATGAAAAGTCAGGGAGTTATAGACCAGAGAGTCTTACGTCAGTGGTGGGTAAATTGTTGAGAGGATTCTGAGGGAAAGGATTGAATCACATTTGGAAAGGCAAGGGCTGGTTAGGGATAATCAACATGGCTTTATGCATGGGAAATCGTGTCTCACTAATGTTATTGAGTTTTTGAAGAGATGACAAAGCAGATTGATAAGGCAGAGTGGTAGATGTTGTCTACATGGACTTCAGCAAAGCGTTTGTCAAGGTTCCACATGGTAGACTGGTTAGTAAAGTTAGATCACACGGGATCCAGGGGGAGCTGGCCAATTGGATACAAAATTGGCTCAAAAGTTGGAGACAGAGGATGGTGTGTAGAGTTGCTTTTCAGACTGGAAGCCTGTGACCAGCAGTGTGGCATGAGGATCAATGCTGGTTCCACTGCTTTTTGCCATTTATATAAATGATTTGGATGTGAATATAGGAGGCATGGTTAGTAAGCACCTAGACTACACCTCCTCTAACCAACCTTCCATAAGAATGCGATCCCCTATTCCCAATTCCTCTCCCTCTGCCGCATCTGCTCCCAAGATAAGGCGTTCCACTCCTGGACATCCCAGATGTCCTTGTATTTCAAAGACTGCTACTTCCCCTCCTCAGTGGTCGAAAATACCCTCGAATGCATCTCTTGCATTTCCCACACCTCTGCCCTCACACCCCCTCCCCACAATAAAAACAAAGACAGAATTCCCCTTGTTTTCACATATCACCCCATTAGCCTCCAGATTCAATGCATCATTCTCTGCCACTTCCGCCACCTGCAATCTGACCCCATTACGAAGGATATATTTCTCTCCCCACCCTTATCTGCCTTCCGGAGGGATCACTCTCTCCGCGACTCCCTCATCCGCTCCACACTCTCCACTAGCCCCAGCACCCCCGGCACTTTTCCCTGCAACTGCAGGAAGCTTTCCTGTTCCTCTGATGCTGCTTGGCCTGCTGTGTTTATCCAGCTCTATACCTTGTTATCTCAGATTCTCCAGCATCTGCAGTTCTTACTACTTCTGAAACAATTTTCACCCCCTCCACTACCTACCTGCTATCACCAGACCACCTACATTTCCCAGCCCAAACCCCGCCCTCTAATTTATTTCAGAGCCCGCTTCCCCTCCCCCATTTCTGAAGGAGGGTCCCATCCGAAAAGTCAGCTTTCCTGCCCCTCTGATGCTGCCTGGCCTGCTGTGTTCATTCAGCTCCACACTGTGTTATCTCTGACTCCAGCGTCGGCAGTTCTTACTATTTCTGGTTAGTAAGTTTGCAGTTGATACCATAATAGGTGATGTAGTGGGCAGTGAAGAGGATTATCTTAGTACAATAGGACCTTGATCAGATGGGCCAATGGGCCAAGGAGTGACCGATGGAGTTTAATTTAAATAAATGTGAAATGTTGCATTTCAATAATGCAAAGCAGGGCAGGACTTATATAGTGAAGGGGAGGGGCCTGGGGAGTTTTGCCGAACAAAGACACCAAGGAGCGCAGATATATAGTTTTTTTTGAAAGTGCAGTCGCAGGCAGGCAGGGTGCCAAAGAAGGCATTTGGCACACTTGCCTTCATTGGTCAGAATATTGAATAAAGGAGTTGGAATGTTGTGGCCATACAGGACATTGGTGAGATAACAAGGTGTGGAGCTGGATGAACACAGCAGGCCAAGCAACATCTTAGGAGCAGGAAAGCCTGACGTTTCGGGCCTAGACCCTTCATCAGAAATGGGGCAGGGGAAGAGAGTTCTGAAATAAATAGGGAGAGAGGGGGAGGCAGATAGAAGATGGACAGAGGAGAGGATAGGTAGAGAGGAGGCAGACAAGTCAAAGAGGCGGGGATGGAGCCAGTAAAGGTGAGTGTAGGTGGGGAGGTAGGGAGGAGATAGGTCAGTCCAGGGAGGACGGACAGGTCAAGGGGGCGGGATGATGTTAGTAGATAGGAGATGGGGGTGGGGCTTGAGGTAGGAGGAGGGGATAGGTGAGAGGAAGAACAGGTTAGGGAGGTGGGGACGAGCTGGGCTGGTTTTGGGATATAATTCGGGGAGGGGAGATTTTGAAGCTTGTGAAATCCACATTGATACCATTGAGCTGCAGGATTCCCAGGCTGAATATGATTTGCTGTTCCTGCAGCCTTCGGGTGGCATCATTGTGGCACTGCAGGAGGTCCAGGATGGACATGTCGTCTGAGGAATGGGAGGGGGAGTTGAAGTGGTTCGTGACTGGGAGGTGCAGTTGTTTGTTGCAAACTGAGTGCAGGTGTTCTGCAAAGCGGTCCCCAAGCCTCCGCTTGGTTTCCCCGATGTAGAGGAAGCCACAACGGGTACAGCGGATGCAGTATACCACATTGGCAGATGTGCAGGTGAACATCTGCCTGATGTGGAAAGTCTTCTTGGGGCCTGGGATTGGGGTGAGGGGAGAGGTGTGGGGGCAGGTGTAGCACTTCCTGCAGTTGCAGGGAAAAGTGCCGGGTGTGGTGGGGCTGGAGGGGAGTGTGGAGCGGACAAGGGAGTCGTGGAGGGAGTGGTCCCTCCGGAAAGCAGATAAGGGTGGGGAGGGAAAAGTGTGTTTGGTAGTGGGGTCAGATTGCAGATGGCGGAAGTGTCGGAGGATGATGCGTTGGATCCGGAGGTTGGTGGGGTGGTACATGAGGACGAGGGGGATTCTTTTTTGGTTGTTATTGCGGGGACGGGGTGTGAGGGATGAGGTGCGGGAAATGCGGGAGACACAGTCGAGGGCGTTCTTGACCACTGTGGGGGGGAGGTTGCGGTCCTTGAAGAATGAGGACATCTGAGATGTACGGGAGTGGAATGCCTCATCCTGGGAGCAGATGTGGTGGAGGTGAAGGAATTGGGAATAGGGGATGGCATTTTTGCAGGAAGGTGGGTGGGCGGAGGTGTATTCCAGGTAGCTGTGGAAGTCAGTGGGCTTGAAATGGATATCGTTTTCTCGGTGGTTATCCGAGATGGAGACAGAGACACCTAGGAAGGAGAGAGAGGTGTTCGAGATGGTCCAGGTGAACTTCAGGTTGGGGTGGAAGGTGTTGGTGAAGTGGATGAACTGTTTGAGCTCCTCGTGGGAGCACGAGGCGGCGCCGATACAGTCACCAATGTAACGGAGGAAGAGGTGGGGTTTAGGGCCAGTGTAGGTACGGAAGAGGGATTGTTCCACGTAACCTACAAAGAGGCAGGCATAGCTTGGGCCCATGCGGGTACCCACGGCCACCCCCTTTGTCTGTAGGAAGTGGGAGGAATTGAAAGAGAAGTTGTTGAGGGTGAGGACGAGTTCGGTTAAGCGGATGATGGTGTCAGTGGAGTGGAATTGGTCAGGTCTGCGGGACAGGAAGAAGCGGAGGACCTTTAGGCCATCTGCATGGGGAATACAGGTGTATAGGGACTGGACGTCCATAGTAAAAATGAGGTGTTGGGGACCAGGGAATTGGAAGTTCTGGAGGAGTGGGAGGGCGTGGGTGGTGTCACGGACGTCGGTCGGGAGTTCCAAAAGGACATTGGTGAGGTTGCTTTTCGAATGCCGTGTATAACCCTGGTCGCCCTTCTCTCGGAAGGATGTTGTTAAACTTGAAAGGGTGCAGAAAAAAACTTACAAAGATTGGGCTGCTGACTGGGATTAAGTTATTAAATGACTGTGTAAATTTAAGAAGGACCAAACAATCTCGTGACACAGTGATTGGAGGCCACAAACCAATAGTTCTCAGTTCCTCTCATCATTTACAACCTTATTTTTAGTTGTAACTTAAATAATTACAGGAAAATAACGCATAAATAAAAAATAAATCATACAGTTCTTTAGTCTGGCGCCCAGTCTTCAAATTCAATTCAGATATGTTTGAGATCAAAGACAAATAGACAAATATGAAGCTGAGAGTAAATTCAAGCATACAATTATCGTGTCCAAAACATATTTGCTCTCAATTTTTAAAAAAATTTTCAAGCTGGTGTAAACAAATAGGAAATTCCACTGTAAATTTGTATTTACTATAGTATTGGAGATAGTGAGGGTAATTTTATGCAAACCTGTCTGGTCAGAACTAATGAAATCAAGTTATCTAATGATTTTTCTCATCACCTGATTTTCAGTTATGTTAACATTATTCCCAGCAATTTCACAAAGTACAAAAATGTGACAGAATTGGAATTAATTATATTTCTAGTAAGAAAAGATTACGCAAATAGAAAAACCAATTAAAACCCTGAACATCTTCAGTACTTGCGACATTATTACACCTTTGTTACACTGAAGAGATTGAGGAAAATTGTGTTTTGAGAGCGTTTGGATACATTAGTGCCATGTCTTAGATTAGTGACCACACTTTCAAAGTACTTAATGAGCTCTAAGTGCTTTAGGACATAATGGTGGTTGTGAAAGGCACTACGTAAATGCAATTCCTGTTTTATTAGTTTACTACACTCAAGTTTCCTTAAGTGCTTTGACTATACTGCTTTTATGCCTGTTAAGATCTCTTCACATATATATTATTGCATCGTACATGCAAGTTTCCTTGGTCTACATTTCCCCTTTGCATGAAAAATGACTGATTTATTAGCTCCCTGTAGTCTTCTAGATATCTGAAAGATAAGGGCTGATGAATTTTGGAAGGGACCAATTGTATTATTGGCTTTGCAGAGACTTAATTAACCCTCTGCTTGACATTTTTCTTCCATTTTTTCACAGGATGAAGGCATTGAAGGCTAGACCAGTATTTGTCGCCCAGCGCAAGTTATCCTTAAGAAGATAATGGTGAGCTGCTGCCTTAAGATTGCTGCAGTCCATTTGGTGCAGATACCTCCTCAGTGCTGTTAGGGCAGGAATTCTACATTTTGATCCAACAACATTGAAGGAATGGCAATATGGTTCCAAGTTAAAAGGAGAAATTGCAAGTGGTAGTGAACCTATGAAGCTGCTGTCCTTGTCCTTAAAGTAGTGGAAATTGCAAATGGTGTTCCAACAGGTAAAATCATCCTCAATATATGACTAATTGCATTGATTCTACAAGAATCTCTCCAATAAAAATGCATTTGACCCTGCATCTCTACAAAGATGTTATTGTGCAATACAATGATTATCAAACTCAGTTCACTGCCATAGTGTTATGGTAATTAAAATGACAACAGCTCTCAATATTTACCACACATACCAGAACCTAAAATGGAATAGTTCATTCCTTCATACTGCAGTGTACAAAGGTGGCAGGCAGATGGTAGCAAATATGCTAATTGAGTAGTTGCTGACATATTTGAATAGTCAGCATATTCCAAGGACATCCAGCCTGTCCCCAAAACCAATCCTTCCCATTCCACCATTGCTCTTGAAGTCATCATTCACCATACCAAATTCTCCATCTGCTAAACCCTGCCAATCTGTTGTCTGGTCTGGAATCTAGAGCTGATTATTGGACCTACTTCCCTTCAGACTATCTTGTTGTTAACATCAACCCTCCTGTTTAACTGTAGATTTTTCTGCCTTGCTGGTTCTATTGAAATAAGGTAACAGCTTAATATGCAGGGAACATGGGTATCCCCATTTTAGAACTAGGTACACAATCCGATCTCCGCCCTTTCTCTATGCACCCAAACAAAGAGTGCAGCAGTATTTCTGGCATTGTGTCTCTTCTCTTCAATTTCCTGCAAGATGATATGAACATCCTCTTCACTGAAGCTCACTGCCTTTCTCTCAACTATTCTGCATTATTTTCAGAAATACACAGACATCCTCTGCATTGCCATGTGGCTGCCAATATCAATACTGAAATGCATGTTAAACATGAATTTTGCCATTACGTCCATATTTTCCTTTTTTTTCATTCATTGTCATTCTTAAAAAGAGAGGCGTTGTCCTGTGAACTAAAGGAATTTTGTTCATTTGACCTTTGTCTATAAATGGCTGTGGTGATTTCAAAAAAGTTTTGTGTGTCATAATGGTGAGCATAATGTTGGGTTTCTCAAGCTTTTTCTTCCCACCACTCGTCTTTAATCTTTCAGATTTGTCTTTGGGTGTCAGCCTTGAGCTGTTGGAATGCTTCGTTCATAACTTTTGACCTTGAATTACTTTGCTAGACAATGAAGACCTGCTCATTTCTGTTCC
This sequence comes from Ginglymostoma cirratum, assembly GCA_024137785.1. Lineage (NCBI taxonomy): Eukaryota > Metazoa > Chordata > Chondrichthyes > Orectolobiformes > Ginglymostomatidae > Ginglymostoma > Ginglymostoma cirratum. Next base: position 28,609,921 of record JAHRHZ010000014.1, read on the forward strand.
AGGGAGTCACTTCAGCATCATATTTCCTGAATCAATCCTGGCAATAACAATACTAGAAACCAGTAGTCTGGACGCAGGAATCACCTGTATTTCAATGGAAATTGTACTAATATTTGAAAAATATAAAAGTTCCTACGAGGAAAAATGGTAAAATTCTATTGGTGTCAAAAAAGCTGATTCAAAGTCAATGTTCTGACAAGTGTGATGCGACAAACATGCTGAAGTTTGCTGATGGAAAATATTTCAGCTTTTAGTAACTAACATCCGTATCTGGAGCTCCCAGGTTAGCCTGGATTGGGTGAAGCGAAGAGTCTCCTATATATTACTTTAGAAATAAGCCTTCAATTTAATTGTGTAAAGTCACCCTCAACTGCACAAGAGCGCTGTTTTTGTTTCCCATGGCAGTCATCCTTGTGGTTTCTCTAAGTCGGATTGATCATGCACTGTGTAATTATGATCAGTTTTATGATAATGACTCCTGTCTAGTGGAGCTGTGTTGAAACTATGCAAGCTAATTTCACGGGACCATTAAAGCTGTCAGAGAGGAGAGCCACATCACATCAGTCTGGGCTGGTTTTGAAACCAGGTCCCAGTGGTTAAAAGACAATGTTCAGTTACTCATCCATTTAGTATCCTTCTGAAATTCCTGGGTGATTACATTCTTACTCAAGCAAGAAAATAGCTGCTTCCTTACAAAGGGAATCCCAATGTCAGTAACCTTGCTAGAAAGAATTATGACATTTTGCGCATGATTTTCTTTTTGTAATTGCTTAACTCTGTTTTATTTAATAACCAAATACTTTTTCTTTAATCAGTGAGTGCAGATGAGATCAGGAAAATTGACTGGGAGGATTGAATCTCAGTGTCTGAAAAAGCCACATTAACTCTAGTCAATAGGAAAGATGAGGCACATTGAATATTATAAGAAGCTGTCAAAGCAGTCAGAAGACTACCTGTTATTGGTGAAATTATTACATAATCTAAATTAAAAATGTTACAAAAAAGCCAAAGCTCCGCGTCAAAGTAATGTATCTATTAAAAAGTGTCAAAGTAATGAATGCTCAAAAAAAGGCAAGTTGCTTTTGTTTTCTTTTTAATTTGTAAAGTTGGAGCTTTTAAGTCTGTTATCAAGCTACAGAAAGTGAATTTAATAGCATCTGCCCAGGAGCTGGCCCCTGGATACCGAGCTCCCAGAATTGAAATTAAAAGAACAGTATAAGTACAAGAAGCCATAACGTGATTTAGTGACCTTGTCATTTACAACTGTGTATTAATTCACTTCCTTCACATTGTTGATTTCCAAACTCTGCCCACCCAGTTTCCCAACAATTTCATTACCGTTCTGCCTTTAAATAATAACGTTCAATGAATAGAAATAGTTAATAGATTCATTACAGATCATGCAATGTCAACCCCCACATTATTGATTTTAGGGTACACAATTTACATATACTTAAAGTGCTAGTTACTGTGATCATTTTTGTACAATGTTTAGCATTTAAATCTAGAGCAGAGATTACTCAATTAACTTGCTTATAGTTTGGAATTTCACCAAGCATAGTGTAAGTTCTTGCAGTGTAAGTCAGACAGAAGTCTACATAGATAATTTAAAGTAATTTTTCCTTATTTTGCTCATTTTAACCAAAATGTAGATAAGAGTAAATTTGGTACAAGATCAGAAGAAAGTGTAAGTGGATTATTTATGTGAACACTGCTTTGATCAATATTACTTCTGAGCTGCAGGTTACCTTAACAGCTTTAAAGTTCTGTTGCAGACTCACAGGCCCTTTGTGTTACCTATTCAGGAATATTAAAAGGACTTGCATACTCAAATGAATTGGCTGTACGGTACAAAAACAAATAGAGGACTCTCAATATTCCTATTAGTGATAACTATGAATGAAGTTGCTGTTCTTGTTGGAGTGTGTATCATTGTGTGTATGAAATACTTACATATTGTCATGGACATTGACTTATATCGGCTGCTGATAATTGGCTGGAAATCCAACTGGACAGTTCCAGAAGTCCTGTTATATACGTCTGAGGGTGTAGGGATAACTTTCAGAAAAAATGGTGCTACTGCCAAAATCTGAAAGGAGGATATTGCCATGGCAAAACAATAACGGGTTATGGGGGAGTGACACGCCCTGTCCAATATGGGTAAGGTCATAGTTACCAAGTGCAGAATGCTCTCGATGTTTCTCCATGTGGCACAGATCTGGCCTATGCCTTGCTCCTATGCCATAGCAATCCCCTGAAGCATCTTCCACTTATCTCAAGGTTGAACTTTGCCCTAACGGCAATGTTTGTATGTAGTTGCATCAAACTGTGTCTAGGTCTTTGGTACACAAACACCAAGGGACTCATTTACATAAAGGATGCAGGGTGTTGAGTTTTAAGTGTGAGTTACAAATCTATTCTTGACACAAGGCAGAAAAAGATATTATTTTGGCTGACTTGGGGAAAGAATTGCATAAAGTACAAAGGCATTGGAGCAAAGCTGGACAACCTGTACTTCTTGGTTTACAGGACAGAAGCCAGGATAGACTGGTGCATCGGAAGCTAACAGCTTCACAGTTTCATTGAAGTGATGGTAAGTGGTAGGATCGTGAAGAAACAAATGTTCAACTCTCTGTCTGTCATTGTGGGATACGGAAGGAATAACTTCAGCAGATCCCTTTGTCTCATGTCACAAGAATTCTAAGACATGAGAGGCAAATGTTCTACACAGATGGTGGTTTATGTGTGGAATGAAATTTCTGATGAAGTGGGGGCTGTGAGCACAATTACAATTTAAAAAAACATTTGGATTAGTGCATGAATAGGAAAGGTTTGGTAAGATACTGGCCAGGAGTGGGCAGGTAGGATTAGTTCAGGTTGGGATTATGTTTGGCATGGACTGGTTGGACCGAAAGATCTGATTCCATGTTGATTGACTGTATGACTCTAAAAGCTTCTGCAAGTCTAACTGACTTGTACCTTCATCTTGCTTGGTAAAAATGTTGTTCCAGTTAATGTAGATGAATAATGAAATGCAATGTTTTTCTTTTTGTCTTGCATTAGCTTACAGACTGTAATGTGGAAATAATGCAATTGAAAGAAACTTAATAAATTTAACATGACTAAACGAGGCTCTCTGGGTACATGAATTTTAAGTCAACGGCTTTTTCCAACAGCCTTATGTGTAGATTTTACTTCCAAGTAAATAACTATTTACAAGACTTAATTTTATACCCTCTCATGGGAGCAAAGAATTCAATGAGATCAACAGATTTCTAACTTTGCAACGCAGCACAAAGTTATTTCATGATAGCCTTCATGCATTTACAGTGAAGCAACCAAACCCACATATGATTCATCCAACACTTATATGGTATCCAGAACTGAGTGGTTGTCAGATTCATATAATGGTTCCTTGCAGATCTTATACTCTGAATAAGAAAGAGTAGTCTTTCTTGATTCTTCAAGATGGACATTTAGGCTGTGGTGGATACAAAAGAGGAACATCCTTTCCCCAGAGGATTCTGCAATGGCAAAGAAGGCATGGTTAGAAGTAATGAACCTTATAAGTACCACAAGAGAAGTCGGATACATTTGGATCCAGTGCTACAAATGCTTCAAACACATCATGTAATTTGGCAAGGTGAAAAATGGGACAAGTCCTTGAAATTCTGTAACACACAACAGCTGGGGAGTCACAGACTGCTTGCTGATCCACAATTTTGGGGGAATCTGCACGTAGATCTCTCTTACACCTTGGAGAAGTTCTGAGTGATCCTGTGCCTGGGGTACGATGGTAACATGCTCCAGTCAGTTCTGCTATAATGCGATAGTTGCATTCTGGTGCAACATCGTGTTATAGAAAACCATGCTGTAGAAATAATGGGCTTATGGGAAAAGTGGGGTTAGGGGCAGACCACCAAAAAAATCACTCAAAATTACTCAAAAATTAGTCAAAAGCATAACACAAAGAATGGCACAATTTGAATAAATGTTTAATTAATATCTAATAATGAATTAAAAGTAAATTTAACGCTTTACCTTGAAAAATGTCAAGATGACTTGATAGGGGAGGAGGTTGTACTGTGCCTCTTATGCAAAGCACTACACGACAAAGCCCACGAAATGATCACATGATACCAAAACAGAGATTTTTTCAGCACTAACATTATATGTATTCATGACAAAGCCCGTGAAACGATCATGTGATGTTGAAGTATACTCCTCCAAGCACCGATAGCCAACACAAATTTTAGAAATAATGTTCCACTATTTGTCAATCGCATTATAGCCAATTCGCATTGCCAGAACATGTGTTACAGCAGAACTGACTGTACCTCTAACCATCTGGAGGAGGTCCTCTTCTCCTTGAGAAGCATAGTGCTTTATCTCCTTCTCTGTCTTGTCCTCATAGGATAATATGTGGAAGATGGTGAAAACTATAGGAGGGCCTCCCTCATTATTCCTGTAAGGATGATGAAGGACACTGCAGTTGAGATGGCAAAGGTGATCAGGGAAAGGGCTGAGGTGTATTTTGTTCGGGAAGGAGTGATATTGGGGAGCTTCAAGTAACACCTTGACTGAAAGACCGTGAAAGCTGGAAGGTGTGGAAGGCCTGTGCACTGCATTGGCTTTAATGTCTCAAAGTCTAATTCTCATGAGCTCTTCTTGTATCGCAACAGCATAGAAAGTCTTCTCTCCACTTTGTCATCCCTCAGACAGGTGAAGATGGAAGAGATGTCTGCGGAAACAATGTTACATCTGAGAAATGCTTTGTCCACCATTACATTCATCCATGAATTCTACAGCACATTAAAAAGATTCCCCCATTCCTCATTCCAAGTGCCCATATATTTAGATAGTGTAGGATAAAGGTATAGGTTGCAAGTCGATGCCCTGACGTCCTCACCTGGCCAGCTCCATTGCATCTCCTAAACCCCTGCAATTTTCATGATATTGTGCCAACTTCTCCTTGACATATTGTTCACAGACTTCAGAGGAATCATGAATCACAATCTGAATTTACAAACTTTTTGAAAGTTAATAGCAAAATTCTTTAGCCGTGCCAACTCATGAACTCCCAGCCACCTCAATGGCCCTCATATTCTCCATGCCAATTTGTGACCTCTATCTACCCAGAATGGTCCCTCATATTCCTGACTCCAGCTCATGGCACTTCTATACCTATGCATTCAATCTAAAATGTATACTGTACACTATGTACAAAACTATTTAATATTGTAGTAACATTAGGGATATAGTAACAATGGCACGCATGGATCCGCTCAAAAATTAAAATTAAATTAAAACTGCTTAAAACTATTCATAATTTCTGTTTCAAAATATCTGTTATTACCACAATCCTGTGCAAAGTGTCAATCAAGCAGACCTTTAAAGTATCAATAACAGAAGCTATAAGCACTTGCGGGTTTGTATGCAAGGGTCCTGTAAAATTCAGATTGCCTTCCCAAGACTCTCTGACCAGCCCAAAACTTTGTTGACATGGCCCAGAACAGCCCACGCACTCTGGCTTCAATTAAAGACCTTAAGCATTGAATTAATTGTCGCCTAATGTTTGCTTTCTTTCTAGCCTCGATTTTGATGCTGGCAGTAAAACGTCAAGAATGGGGGAGGAGTTCAGCAGATTTCCCTCGTCAAGCTTCAAGCAGGTAACAGGCAGAATTGGGGGGAGGGAGGAGTTCTTTGCTCACAGACTTGGTACTCCCACCCAGCTCTCCATGAAGACCGCCACATCCTCTCCACATGAGTGAGTATCACTAAGTGACTGTGGGTCTGCCATAATATGGCTTTGTATTGCCCGCTACTTTTCCAACAATAAGGCTGCAAGTCCATGCCACTTGTTAAATTCTGACTTGTGCAATTCTATGGTGTTTTAGTACTAACCTTCTGAATGTCCTTTGATGCAGGAACTTTCTCTTGAGAATGAAAAATTGCAAATGTAGCTCCATTATTTTGGAAAGTTGAGACAGAGAAAACCAGAAAATTATAGACCTGTTAGTCTCACATCCATTGCAAGGAAAGTATTGCAATCCATAATTAAGAGCAGAGTGACTGAACATTTAGAGAAATTTGATCTGGTGACAAAGCCACCATAGCTTTGTAAAGCTTTGGTTATGTCAATCAAGCCTAACATCTCTGAGGAAGTAACAAATGTATTAGACAGGGAAATGTCTACAAATATGGTGCTTTTAGGTTTCCAGAAGAGTACAAATCCATTAGCTAAATTAAAATTCATGGCAATGAATGTAAATTAATTTCCTAGTTTGGTGATAGGTTAGGCTATAGAAGACAGTAGATGGTACCATTAATTGGAATTTACCAAAAGTGGAAGCAAATGATCAGTGATGTTCCAATAAGATTTCATTTGGAACATCAGCTACAATTTTTAATAATCTAGACAGCACCATAGACAGCCAAATATCCAAGGTTGCCAATGACACAAAATTTGGTGACACAGTCACATTGTTAGGTGAAGTGAGTGGGAAAAATTCAGATGCACTGCAAGTGGATCAGTTGAGATCATTATTACGGATTAAAAAGGATGGTTCTGAATATCTTTTTAAATTATAAAAACCTCGAAATATATGGACCAAACAGTCCATCTACACAAATCACTAAAATATATTGATCAGATGCAAAGAAATTATCCAAAAACCTAAAGGCGAGGGTTAGCATATAAAGCTTTGCAACAGCTATACAAAGCAGAAGTTAGACCACATCTGGAGTACTGTGCACAGTTCTTAGCAACACACATTAGGAAGAAGTAGGAAAGCAATACAGGTTCACCAAAATGTTACCAGGGTTCCAAGAGTTAAACAATGGAATAAAATTACAGAAACTAAGCTTAAATTCTCCAGAATGTAAATAATTAAGGTATGATTATTCGACACTTTTGTGATTTTGAAAGAATTTGACAGGGTAGGTCAAAAGTTTTATGTTGTTGTGGAAATCCAGGGAAGAGATACATAATATTAAAATCAGAGTCAGGTCAATTACAGGAGGAGCTATTAAGGTATGGATATTTGGGTATGTGGAATCAAAGGTTATAAATAGATTTGGGATGCAGATGAACCATGATCTTACTCTTACTGAATGGATTGAATCACTTATTTCTGTTTCTATCTTGTTTGTTCCTAAAGACAGAAGATTGTGAATATTCTGGGACACAGCAGAAAGTCATTTCATCTGCTAGATAAATTAGAGTACATCCTAAACTATTTAAACCATAGCTTCATACCATCACAATGCATTATAACAGAATAACAGCGGATGGAAATTTCTAAGGTCAAGAACAACAGATGCTTGCGAGCACCATAATCTGCAAGTTCCCTTCCAAGTCACACAGCACCCTGGTGTGGAACAGCTCAAAACTTCAGAGTTCACTTCCTAACAGTAAGTGCTCTTAAACATCATGGACTGCAGAGGTTCAAGAAAGTAGCCTATCTCCAGCTTCCAAATTAAGGGTAGGCAACAAATGCTGGACTAGTCAGTGCTGTCCGCATCATGTGAAGAAATGATAAAAAAAAATTTTAGAGTTGGCTCATTTTTTAGAAAAAAGTAAACTGATTTAAAAGTTTTTTTTGGAACTCCTTCCTGAAACCTCTTGCCTCTCTATCTCACTTTCCTCCTGTACAAAGCTCACGAAAACCTATCTCTTTGATGATGATTTAGGTTATTTGCTTTAATACCTCCTTATGTGGCTCAGTGCCAAATTTTGGCCAATTACCTTCCCATGAAGCACTGTGGGGCATTTTATCCAATTAAATGAGAGATATAAATGCAAGTTGTTGTTGTTGTCAGCACTTCCCTTTCCCCCATAGTCCAAAGGGCTAATTTCTTTCTACGTGTTAGTCCAAGCACAAGTCCTAATAATGCATTTAAATATAATAATCTTTGTGTCAGCTTTAAAGGAGAGGGCATTATCTTCTTTTGTCCATTCTTCTAAAATTGAAATAATCAGGTGTAATGCATATTAATGTGGTCAGTATTTCTGGCATGTGAGGAAGGAATTAATAGCTTTGTTTCTAAGTTTTCAAGGAAGCTATTTTCCCTGGGTACTTTATGCGCAGAGTGCCTCTCATGTCTGAGCAGCAATGTCTGGATGACCTGCCTTTAGTGCAGGGCATCATCTTGGGAAAACAGTTTAAATGTACGCTAGGAATGCCACCCTGAGGATGATTAACACTCTAATGAACAAATAAATTGGCTACAAACACTCATTACAGAGGCTGCATGCCATTTTGCTGGTAAATGCTTCAATTACTGACCTCCCCTAACAATGGCCTGTGGACTGAAGTAAAGAATTTATTGGTGAGTATAACAACCATTATGTAGAAGCTGAAATATCTCCATAGAGGCCGGTATCCTGTCTCCAAGTCCTCCTTTATTTACACGCAGAGAGTCTTTGACACTGATCCAGCTTCCTCAGAGCCAACTCTTAGAGTGAACAAAACCTCTGACACGCCTGTCCTTATCTGTCAGCCAGGACTCCCCGATTGGACAACGTTAACAGCTCCAATAGGGAACTCAAATTCTATGAGGTCCACCTGGCTGAACTCGTTCCAATCATTACATCCTTCCCTCTCTGAGTCTGACGATATAGGCTGGTTCTTTATTCTTCATAGCTTCTACTGGGGCATTTTAGCTCTGGGTCAAGTTCTTCCTGCGTTGGCTCTGATACAGGCAGTGTGTAATGCACTGTAGCTTATCTCTTGTACCTGGACTGTCTTGGAAGAAATTCATTTTCTTCTTTAGGCGGCAAAGGCAACGTCCACTGTTTCCTTCTCAGATTCTGATGTATCTCCAACATTTGACAGAGAAAAAAAGTCCACGGATTCCAGGGAAGTCGGAAAGGCTGTCGCGGAGCCGGGCACATTTTGCTCCTGCACCGTTTGAGCGTTTGCAGTTTGCATATGCTCCACGTGCTTGTTCAGGACTGTCACACCCACCAGAACTTTATATATCACTGGACTTGACCTCATATCGATTATGCCTCTTACCCATCCAGGGCCATTCCTTTGGTTCCTACACTAAACTTTGTCACCTGAAGTAAACTGTCTCTTTCGCTTAGCAGAGGCTTGTGTTCAGCATTGGCATTCCTGATGTCATTTCACCCTTCCATCTCTGGGGCCTGGGAAGATCAGATTTAATTTGTACAGAGACTTCTTCCCTTTAGCAACTCTGCTGGAGCTATCACTGTGATTGCACTTGGGATGGTCCTAAAATCAAATAGGAGCTGAGACAGTTTTGTATCTAGTGAAGCTTTAGGCAATTTCTTTAAGCCTGCCTTCAAAGTTTGGATTGCTCTTTCCACCAGACCATTGGATGATGGATGGTACAGAGCTGTCCTTATGTGTCAATTCTATTCGAATTTAGGGAGTACTCAAACTCCCCGTTGGTAAACGATGGCTCATTATCCGTCACCAACAGTTCCAGGTGTCTGTGCATTGCACGAGGTGTGTGCAGTTTTTCTATCATCATTCGCATGTTTGATGAATGAACTCTGTGCAATTACAACCACTTTGAGTGGATGTTCATAATGACTATGAACATTGAGCCCATGTAAAGACCTGCATAGTTGATGTGTAACTGAGTCCAGGGTTTATCTGGCCGTTCCCACAAATGTGGGGGAGCTACTGGGGTAATTTTTGTATTGTTGGCCCTCTGGGCACTGCTGCACCAGCATGGCTATATATGTATTCAATCCTGGCCACCAGATATCACTGAGGTTGTAGACATGCTCGCCAAGCAGGTGAGTTTGGTTGCAAACGTTTCATCACTCTGCTAGATAACACCATCAGCGCTCCCAGGTGAAGCTTTGGTGTTCTGTCCCTCTTGTTATTTATATACCTCAGTTTTTTGAGGTGTTTGGTACCACTTCCGGTTCTGTTTCTCAATGGTTTGTACACAGGGTCTAATTCAATGTGTTTGTTGATGGAGTTCCAGTTAGAATACCAGATCTCCAGCAATTCCCTGGCCTGTCTGTTTGGCTTGTGTGGTTATGGATGTCTTGCCCCAGTTGAATTTGTGTCCCTCGTTGTCCATGTGCAGTGAGACAAGTGAGAATTGGTCATGTCTCTTGGTGGCTAGTTGGTGTTCGTGTATCTGTATTGTCAGTTTTCTTCCAGTTTGGCCTATGTTGTGTTTCTCACAGTCCTTGCATGGTATTTTGTATATTACACCAGTTTTGCTGGTTTCAGGTATGGGATCCTATACATTCATCAGTTGCTGTCATAAGATGGTTATTGGGTTGTGGGCTAATCTGATACTGAGGGGTCTGAATAGTCTTGTAGTCACCTCTGAAATGTCAATGATGTATGGTAGGGTGATTAGGGAGTCTGGCTATGTTGTGACAACACGGATACAAGAACTCCAACTAGCCACCAAGAGACACAACCAATTCTCACTTGTCTCACTACACACAGAGCAAAGAGGGACACAAATTCAACTGGGACAACACATCGATAATCATTCAAGCCAAACAGAGACACTCCAGGGAATTCCTGGAGATCTGGTATTCTAACTGGAACTCCATCAACAAACACATTGAATTCAACCCTGTGTACAAACCACTGAGAAACAGAACCAGAAGTGGTACCAATCACCCCAACAAACTGAAGTACATAAATAACAAGTGGGACAGAACACCGACACTTCACCAGGGGCGCACTGACGATGTTTCCTAGCAGGGTGACAAAATGTCTGCAACCAAACCCACCGGCTCGGTGAGCAAGTCTACAACCTTATCCACAACCCAAGCTACAAATCTTCTCAAAAGCTTTAAACCAGATATTACTTCTCGCCAACATCTTCATTTTGAAAACCCCCGGATGACCTCCTTGGGAGTTCAACCAGTAAATAGCAGCAACTTTTGCTCAGGACAATCACTCTTGCTCCCCATAATAATATACTGTCCTCTACTGCGATCTGATCTCTCTGGGTCCAAAAAGCTTTTAATTCTCATTGTGATAGCCCTTTGGCTTCCCCCATCACTACCAGCTGTTTCAGTTTTGCCAAGGCAGGATTTTCTATGTCCAAAGGCTGATATTGCCAGCTGTGATTGGAAATGTGTCCAGGAAATTTAAAAGCATTAAGGACTCTTCCAGTAGTGGCACCATCAGTGGTGTATCTACCAGTAGGAGGTGGCTCAATGCATCCACACTTGCTACTTGCCTCCTGGACAGTGCTCCAACTTGTGCTTATATGCACTTAGAATTAGAACCGTACTGCAGAATGTGGTCTCAAGCAATTGATGGCACTGCCTTGTTCTCTTTAGGTAGACCGGGCAGGGGTTTTGACCTGTTACTTTTACAAATTTATATCAGTGAAGATATTGGTGGAACTTCCTGTCCTTAATTATGACCTCCAAACCTTCCTTCTCTTTCTGGGTGTACTTACACACTGCATTAGCCAAAGTCCTGGATGCATACGCTATTGAGTGTTTCTCTCCTTTGGGCACCTAAGATCCAATGCCTTATGGGGGGGGGGGGGGGCCCAGTGCATGTCAATACCAAATCTCATTTGGAATCATGGTGTGCCAACACCTTAGAGGATAATAGCTGTTCCTTTACTTCCCTGAAGGCTATGTCTTGGCTACGCAACCAATTCCAAGGCTGGTTCTTTATAAAAAGTTGATGCAAAGTTGCCAGGATGGAGGCCAGGTGATATATGAACTTTCTGAAATAATTCAACAGCCCAAGGAAAGACCTAAGCTCCAGCAGAGATGTGGAACCTGAGGCACCTTTGATTGCTCACACTTTATCTTCCAATGAGTGTAGCACAGTCTTGTCGATTCTGTAGCCCAAGTAGGTCACTTGGAATACCTGGAACACACATTTTTCCCTTCCATGGTGTATGTCCACCTGGGAGAAATGTGTAAGGACTACGTCCAAGTTCTCTAAGTGCTCCTTATTGGTTTTCCCTGTTATTAATACCACATCTAGATAAATAGCAACCTGGGGTAGACCTTATAAAACACCCTCCATTGTCCGCTGAAAAATTGCGCTCGCTGGTGATACCCCAAATGTCAGTCTCGTATATTGATTAAAGTCTTTATGGGTATTAATTGTAGCCTACTTCTGGGAATCCTCATCTAACCACAACTGCAAGTATGCATCGCTCATGTCAGCTTCATGACGGACGGCTCCCTGCCAGCTTTGCGCATAAACCCTCTCTGCAAGGGATTGGATAGTTACCCAGCTGCAAGAAGTGGTTTACCATTTGTTTAAAATCCCCACAAAGGTGAATCAACACCTTGGGCTTGAAAATTGGTGCGACCAGTGCTGGCCATTGCACGAACTGGACTGGTTCGATGATTCCATCACTTTCCAGCCTCCTGATTTCTGCCTCTACATTTCCCCATTAGGCAAATGACACATGGTGGACCTACAGAATCGTGGAATTTCTTCCAGCTTAACATGCAAAGTAGCCTCGTGTCCTTTGATAGTCCCTAGACCTTCCTGAAAAACTCTTAGGTATTTAGTAAGGACTTCACTCAGGTGGCCACTTTCCATTAGACAAATGTGGAGCCAAGCTGGGTCAATCTTTCTCAACTAATTTCACCTCCATCAGCATTGGGCTGAAGCCTTTTACTATAATCAGTGGTAACTGAACCAACTGCTTCACATAAGAAACTGGAATCAAAGTTGTAACATTAATCTGTAAAGGTTTCTCTGTACAGGTTCTCAGTCTAGCCAAGGTCTTGCACAAACATAAGGTTGGAGCCAAAGTGAATTTTGTTAAGGACTAGTTCTGTGATCACTGAAACAGTTGCATCGTTATCAAACTCCATTATGAACTGGGTGACTATTTAACCAAATGTTTATTTTGATCGGTTCTGATTTGGATGTTGCTAAGCAATTTAACTGTTCCAGACCAGGAGTAGGTGGATTTTCTAGGGTGTGTACTTCCTGAATACCAGATATGAGTTCTCTTAGTCAATTTTGGACCGCATACTGGCAGGAACTACAATGGCTTGCCAGACGGGATCCTGAAGAAAATTTTAATTGTTTGGCGAAAGCTTGGCTTTGTTTTGGCATTTTGCTGTGGGCTGACCTAGAGTCTCTCTGTTCAGGATATGTCCTGAATGAGGCTATGGAATTGCCTTCACTCAAGTGGTGTTTATACCCTGAACTCATATGTTCCATTTGCCACATTTTCCAATGATAAGGCTTGTTGTAATGCTTGTTTGAAGTCCAGTTGGGCTTCAGCTAATAAGTGCTTTTGCATGGTTACATCATTAATCCCACATACCAAACAGTCTCTCAGCCTTTCATTAAGGGTTATATCAAAGTCACATGCCTCTGCCATTCATCTCAGCCTAGTCAAAAATCCTGATAGGTATTCCCTTGTTCTCGAATTGCCAAGTCAAACCAATAACATCTCAGAACTGAAGGAGGCTTGGTGTCGTAATATTCCTCAACTAAATTCGTCAACTCTTGGAAGATTTCAGTGTCTGATGCCTCAAGGAAAGTTAGGCTCCTAATAAATGAGAAAGCTGCTTTCCTCAACTCAAAGATGACTGCTGTGAGCAAATTTCTTCAGGAGCATGCTTTTCTCTTGTTAAACTAAAATACCTCCACATAGAATGGTATCCAATCACTGAGTCACCCTTTATTTACACGTGGAGAGTCCTTGACACTGATCCAGATCCCTCAGAGCCAGCACTCAGAGTGAACTGTATGTGTGACACTCCGATTGATATCTGTCGGCCAGGGCTCCCTGATTGGGCCAGATTAACAGTGCCTATCAGGGAACTGTTATTTTTTGAGGTCTGCCTGGTTGACCTCATTATGATCACTGCAGAACCCATGCTCAGTTTTGCTGTTACCTTGATGGCAATAATCAACCATCTCTATTACATTTGAGAAAGATATTTGAGGCATTTTTTCCAGAAAATTTCTAGAATATTTTAACAAGTTTTGACTCATGCAACATCAACATTTTTCCCAATAACTCTTGAGCAGAGTTTCCTGTAAAAATATTAAGTGCTTATTGGGCACCATTTAGGAATCATCAGCAGAAAGTGAGTGCTGGGCCTAGTGGTTTTACTGGGGCTCCTTCTTGACCTAGAGGAGGAATGACAAGAGGTGATGAGACTGGATAGAGAAACTGTTGCTGGAGGGAAGAGTGAGAGCAGGGAGAGGGACCAAAACATACCGTACTTTGGCAAAGTGTTGTGTTTCAAAGAGGACTTCTCTCGACAAAGACTAACATGCTTTCTTGTGGAATAATTCCAAAATCACCTCATTAACTACATACCTCGCTTCTACGCTGCCCTTTGGTCGCAACGTGATTCTCTCAATTGCTGCTAGCAGAGGTACTCACCACTATAGGGATATCCTGGCATCGCTGGTGCAAGTGCCATTTTGAAAACTCAGCCTTGCATCTGGTCAAACGTGTGAAGTCACGCTTCACCATCAATAAATATCACAGCAACCACAGACCTCTCATGAGTAGAGGGGACATTTCCTTGAGCATAGGATTGCACAGACCCATACCTATGGTTAGTTGAGCATCAGATCCCACAACTCATCAGTCCATACCCACATCCTATCTTACAAGCCACTCTAAATCTGCAGTTTTTCCAAAATCCCACCAGAGCCTACCATTGCATCAAAAAGATTAACTTTTATTTACAATTACTAGAATTGGACAAAAATCAAATAAATAGAAGCTGAATTTGTCTCGGAATGCAAACAAATGCCTTGCATGTTATTCAGACAGTGAGTAGTCACTGCACCCAGCTCTGATCTACTGGAAGAGTATGTCAATTAAGTCCTGAAAGTAAACTGACCCGGATAACTTGGCTAGATGCTACCAGGTGCACAATTTGTTTCATGAATATCTCTTTCTCTTTCACAAATATCGCTCTGATCTGGTCCCACACTCTGAACAGCGTTTGACTCCACTCATCCTAGATTAACCTGAACTACCCCTGCCCCAAAATCCAGCAAAATGCAAAATCTTTCAAAGTCTCAGACTGAAGGCTGTCAGGTTCGAGAGATTGTACCTGTCTTACCATGGCACAATTGAATTTAACTGCTGTGCTAAGGCATTTGCAGTGAGAATATAAAAGCATACTTTAGCATCAGAAATGATTAAAATGCAAAATACAGCAGCCTTTGGTGAACTGAAAAAAAAAATAGAAATTGAAAACAAGGAGGTCAGTCAACATCTGTGAGCGAGCTGATAACATTCCATTTGAGTTTGGGCACTTTTTGAGAACTATAATGAAATGGACAAATGCGTTTTCACAGCCAGATAGAAGAGATGAGAAAAACTGACTGATACCAGAGCATATTTCTGAGTAGAATGGTGATAACAAAAACAAAAGAAGTACAAGGAAATTAAAACATAATTGTAAAACGAATTTGGAAATTAGGGTATAAGTCTGAAATTGATTATGTTAATGTTTATAGGATTAACAGTGTGCCTATGAAAGAGATGAAATATTGCAAGCTTCGGAGAGAGTGCATCTTTCATTTGAAACATTAACCTTCTTAGAGGGATGAAAAAGATCATAAAAAGCTGTAGTAATGAAGTATAAGGAGCTATCCCAGTATTCTGGTCAATACTTATCCTTCAACCAACATCCCTAAAACACAATATTTAGCCATTATTATATTGTTATTATAAGACCTTTCAATGTATTTTGTTGGCTACCAAGTTTATTACATTGTGATATATCATGTATGATTTATTGAAATTAATATCATTTCTTTTAGAGTTTGGATTGTGAATTTGTGGCATATGGGTTTTTGGTCAGAGTGCATGAAGCAGCTTAATAGTTAACTTGTCCATACCTCTGAAACCAAAATTTTGAACCAATAGTGTCAGAGACCAGGTTACTGGAGCCTTCCTCTATCAATAGTATGAGTTTGTTTGTATTTGGAGATTTTTATGATCACAGATAATGAACATTGAAAGACAATAGCTTGTGTTTGAAATGCTAATTTTTTAGTTCTCAGAAGAATGAGCTGGATTTAAATATAAAAACAGTTTCTCTTGGAGACATACTTAGTTGAGGACAGTCGGGAGATAGGCTATCTCAATGTAAGGGTTTTAATTTAAAACTTCGAGGCCAGAAGTGTTTCATTAGAAACGTAAAGGGGTTATTTGCAGCTATGAAAGTTTAAGCTCAAATGTGTGAATAATCAATGAAAAGGCTATCAAATTTTCGAGACTGGGAATTAAAGAAAAAGATAAAGCAAACCTATTTATTTGGTAGAGAAGAGAGCTCTGCTTCTCTCTCTGGTTTTTTATTATTGTAAAGTGATGGAGATGCTTCAAATGAATATCCAACATTTAGAATTAGAAAAAGGAAAACTTGAAATTGAGATGTTACATCTGGAGTTAGCTAATATACAGTTAGAAATGCAAAAAAAAAAGACTTAAAGAGAGAAAAAGAAATGAATAGAAAAGTTTGGGGAGAGACTATAACGGCAATTGGGGAAAGTGAGGAAAAAGAAAATAGGAGGATAATGGAAACCAGGAGGAAGAAAAAAAAGGATGGGAATGGAATTTGATGATAAAGAAAAACTTTGGAAAGTTGTGACTAAGAAATGGAAAAGAACATAGAGTTGAGAAAATCTCAAATTGAAAAGAAGGTGGAATGAGAAAAGCTTGAATTCCAAAGAAACAGGGAAATTAAACAACATGATTTGGCCAAAGAAAAGCTTGGCTAAAAGAAGGGAGGTAACAGTTTGGAGGATGACTCTGATCCCAAATGGAAATTTGAGTTAACTGAGTATTTATGCTTGGTGCCTACATTGACAGAGGATGGAGTCAAAAGGTATGTTACCTCATTTAAGAAGGTAGCTGGACGATGAAATGACAAAAAAAAATTTGAACCTGAATGTTGTTAAACCTTTTGATATGTTCAACTGTATTTATGCACGTCAGTTTGTCAAAATTGGTAACTTATAATGTTGTCAATTATGGCAATACTCAATGCTTAAGAGCTTGTCCCTGAAGCTTATCAATTAAAATTTAGGACTACAAGAAAAGAAAAGACATAATCTGACATTTGGAGAATTTGCCAGAGAAAGTGGTGTCAGTGGTTTAGTTCACTAAAACTAAGTAAGTTTTTGAGAATGAAAGAGGAATTATGAGCATACAAGAATTCATATTAGAATTCTGGCAAGTTTAAAAAACACATTTGAAAGATTGGGGGAAATCTTTGTATGGTTTGTTTGTTGAGAACAACTTGCTTTGATAATGGTCCACAGCTTATATCATAAGTTTACAGACTATTCAAAGCAGAATAGAATTGAACACCCAAATACAAATGGCTTGGCAGAAAGGTCTGTTCAGACATTTAAACTTTCCTTAAAGGTAACTTTGGAATGAGGATCACTGTCCGAAAGACGGAACCAATTTTTGTTAACATGTAGGAGCACAACTCAGTTGACAACCCAAAGTTTTCTGGCATTTCTCATGATAAAATATCAGTTGTGAACTGAATTTGATTTGCTGAAAACACCCAAGATAAAAGATACTGTTGATGGGAAACAACACAAATAGGTTTTCCAACAAAAGAACAAGGCCGAATGCCACATTTTCCAAAAAGATCAAGAAATGTTAGCGAGGATTGCCACCACTGGTGAGAAGTAGGTACCAGCCATTTTTGGAGCATTGACTTAACCAGTCTCCTACACTGTACAGATAAGAGATGTTGTAGAATGGAGAAGTCATGCAGATCAACTCTCGGTAACCAGAACAAATGTGCCAGGGACAACATTAATTGATGATCCACAAATAACAGTGCCAAATAGAGATCTAGATATATCTGAGGACTGAAAAATCATTGGAGCATCTGAGGGAGACTGCACCTTAGTACAAGAAAACCACAACATTATGTGAACCTCTGAATATTCAGCTGTCTCAGGAAAAGACTACGACATTTGACGTAATAAAAACAGAAATTGCTGGAAAATTTCAGCAGGTCTAGCAGCGTCTGTGGAGAGAAATAAGTGTTAGCATTTCAGGTCCAGTGACCCTTCTTCAGGAGTGATTTTAGTGAGGAAAGGATGTTTCTCATACAGAAGATGGGGTGGGGAAAGGGGAAGAGTAACCAATAGGTGGAGATAGAGCCCAAAGAGAGAGTAAAACAGTTGGACAGATAAGGGAGTGGTTAATGGTTAGTCTTGGAGAATGATTAGCTGCTAATGGGGCAGTTAGTGGCTGACAATGAGTAATGTGTGGTAGCAGCCCATTTGATGACAGTGCCTGGTGAGAGGGGGTGGGGAAAAGCATGAGGAAAGATACTCAAGCCCTAAAATTGTTGAACTTGATATTAAGTCCAGAAGGCTGCAGGGTTCCCAAGTGGAAGTGTTCTTGAAGCTTGCACTGAGCTTCACTTGAGCACTGCAGCCAGCCTGAGACAGGCCAGCGAACAGGCTGGTGTGTTGAAGTGGCAGGCAAATGGAAACCCTGGGTCTTCTCAGCGGACAGAATGTAGGTGTTCTGTGAAGTGGACTTAGTTTGGGCTTCATTTCCCCAATGTAGAGGAGACCACACTGTGAGTCTCAAATACAGCAAACTAGATTAAGTGAAGTGCAGGTAAAGTGCTACTTCACTTGGAAGGTGTGTTTGGGGTCTAGGATGTTAAGGAGAGAGGCAGTAAATGGGCACGTGTTACACACTCTGCAGTTACAGGAGAAGGTATCATGAGGAGTCATGTTGGGAATGAAGGGTAATTGGACCTGGGTGTCCTGGAGGGAACTGTCCTTGTTAAAGACTGACAAAGGACGGGAGGGGAATGTGTCTGGTGGTGGCATCCCATTGGAGATGGAGGAAATAGCGGCTGATTTGGATGCTGGTGGGATGATAGGTGAGGACAAGAGGGACCCTATTGCTGTTATGGGAGGGAAGAGAGAGGTTGAGAGCTGAGGTGTGGGTGAAGGGTTGGACCCAGCTAAGGGCCCTATCAACAACGGTGGTGGGAAATCGTCAGTTAAGGAAGAAGGTGGGCATTTCAGAGGCCCCTTTATTGAAGTTGGCCTCATCAGAACAGATGTGATGGAGACGGAGGAACTTGGAGAATGGAATAGAGTCTTTACAGGAAGCAGGGTGCGAAGATGTGTAGTCAAGCTAACAGTAGGAGTCAGCAGGTTTATAGTGGATATTGGTGGCCAGCCTATCCCCAGAAATGGAAACAGCGATGTCAAGGATGGGAACAGAGGAATCAGAGATGGGTGAGGTGAAGGTGTGAGCAGGGTGGAAGTTAGAAGCAAAATTGATAAATTTTTCCAGTTCCGAATGAGATAGGGGACCTGCACTGATGATGTTATTGATGTACCAGAGAAAGAGTTGTGGGTGAAGACCGGAATAGGACATAAACAAGGTATGTTCCATGCGTCATACATAGAGACAGGCATAACTGGGACCCATGCTGGTACCTATGCCCACCCCTTTGACTTGAAGAAAATGAGAGGTGTTAAAAGGGAAGTTGCTCAGGGTGAGAAAAAGTTTGGCCAGGTGGATGAGGATGGTGGTTTTTTCCAGGAAGAAGTGGAGAGCCTTGAGACCATCCTGATGAGGGATGGACGTTTAAAGGGACTGAACGTCCATGGTAAAGAGGAGGTGGTTAGAGCTCACAAATTGGAAATTCTGAAACTGACATAAAGCATAAGATGTAAGTAGGAAGATTCTGGACATGGAGAGAAAATGATCAAGTTGAAGAAGGGATTTAACATTTGATGTTCCTGGTACAGCTTAAACACCAGGGGTTAAGGCCAATGAGAAAAATAAACAGACATCTGAGGAGCTCCAGCAACTCCAGAGGAATCAATATTCTCTGGAATGTCTTACCTCCTGATCATTGCATATATGATTGTGAATATTGTGAATGTTTTCACTGCCGGAACCTCTGAGAGGAAGGGATGTTGAGTATTTCTGCACGAATGGTGGACTGTCCTTTTAAGAGTGTGATCTCGTGATGTAATAATGTTTTCATCGGCTGTTTTGGGTGGAATACAGTCTCTCTCAGCTGGTATATTGGAGAGTGAACACCTCCTTAATAAAGGTCCTGCTGTTAAACACTTCAGTCTTTTAGTAGTCTTGGAACTTAACACTTCTTTAATAAAGCTCTTGTTGTTAAAAACACTTCAGCCTTTTAGTAGTCTTGGAACTTAACACTCCTTTTTCATTTCCCTCCTATTGCATGTACTATGAAGGACTCTTCCACCCGATATCCTTTAACCAAATGCACGCTGGCAGCAAGAATCCTGGAAGTGCCTGGCAGTGGTAAGTGGCGAATATTTTCGCTTCTGGTGAGTGCTCGATAATGCGGAGTAATAAGGACATAGCGCATGCACAATTTGGCAAACAGCAGATAATATTTGAGAACTTGCTAGGGTTCATGGAGAGAAAACCCGCTGTGAAACTCCCTGAACTTGACCCTTTATTTTTTGGTAAAATTCATCCCATGGATTTCATTAAAGCTTTTGAAAAGCTCCCACATATAAGCCTGGTACAAAAGTAAGAGTTCATACGATCCAATGCAAGTTGGCAGACTGGATCCAAAAGTCGTTTGTAAATAAGAGGCAAAGAGTAATGATGGAGGGTTGTTTTGTGATTGGAAGCCTGTGACCAGAGATGTACCACAGGGATCAATGCTGGGACCCGTGCTGTTTGTTATGTACATTAATGACTTGGATGTGAATGTAACGGTGTAATTAGTAAGTTTGCAGATGACACCAAAATTGGTGGTGTTGGTAGTGAGGGGGATGGTCTCTAACTATTGTCTGATACTGATCAGCTGGTAATTGGCACAGCAATGGCAAATGGAATTTAATCCCAAGGCGATGCATTTTGGGCATTATGATAAGGGAAGGATATACAAAATGAATGGTAGATCCCTAAGGAGTACTGAGGAACAAAGGGACTGTGGTGTACGAGTCCATAGATCCCTGAAGATGTCAGCACAGGTAGACAGGTTAGTGAAGAAGGCATACAGGATGATCGCTTCATTAGCCAGGGTGTAGAACATAGGAGCAAGGGAGTCTTGTTACAACTTTTTAGAGCAGAGGTTAGGCCTCAGATGAAATACTGTCTCCAGTTCTGGTCACTGCGCTATCAGAAGGATGTGATTGTACTGGAGAAAGTGCAGAAGAGGTTCAGCAGGATGTTGCCTGGGATGGAAAATTTCAGTTATGAGGAGACAATTGATATGCTGGGGTTGTTTTCCTTGGAGCAGAGGAGGCTGAGGAGGGCAATCTGATTGAGGTATACAAAATTAAGAGAGGGAAAGACAGGGTTGATCGTGAGAATCTATTCCCCCTGGCAGATGCATCTAAGATCAGGAGGCATAAGTTTAAAGTGAGGAGTAAGTGGTTTAGAGGGGATTTGAGGAAGGATTATTTCACTCAGCGGACAATAGAAATACGAAACGCGCTGCCTGAGAGGGTGGTGGAGGTGGGTACTCTCCCAACATTTAAGAAACATCTGGATGAGCACTTAAAGTGTCAGGGCATTGTAGGCTATCGACCAAGTGCAGGTAATTGAGTTTAATGTCTTTTGCAGTTTGTTGGTTCTTGGATCACAGGATGTATCCAAGCGGTTCTTTTGGATTCAGTTAAATATAATGAAGAGAAGACTCGACAACTGCAATTTGCTTAAATGTGGATGCTTATTGAGTAATAATAATGATAATAACAAGAGTAAAATGAAAGGAAAAGAATGGGGAAAGAAACAATAAGTCTCACGCCCTTCTGCCCATCAGGGACCCCTCAATTAACAGCTGGTCTGGAGGCTTAGGTTTGTTCCTGGCACCGTTCACGATCCGGGTCTGAGGCGATGTCCAACTCTTGGAATGAAATACTCTCTCTTTCTTATACAGTGTAACAAACAGCCAACACGGAGAAAGCAGATACAGAAGACGAAACTGCTAGCTAGTAAAGAAAACAGCTACAGAAAAGCAAGCTGCTGGTTCCGTCTTAGGCCTATATGAGAATGTTTACGAGACTCATTCAAAGTCATTTGCTGTTGAATATCATCATTAACTTTCCCAACCTTATTTCCCATCCTAGACAATGTACTCTGATGACATTTAACAGCGCATGTTACAATTGCAAATACAGATGCAAATCAGCGATAGCTGCACGAGAACATATACTAAGGCTATGTAACCTATACCAGAAAATTAAAACTACAATGAAAATAACTATCATCAATACAAATAAAATAACAATAGAAGGTATCATCAAATTAATGACCGCAGTGGCCTTTGAGGGCCAGCACTTAAATATATCCCACCAGTGCTGTATGGTCAAGGCTGTAATGGAATCAACAAGTCATGTGAACCGTCTGTCCACATTTGACATGGCAACTTTCATTAATGTGTATTTCGCCCCCTTGTGGTGAGTTTCTGATTAATACAAGCTTTATCATGGAGAAATTGCTCAAACTGAGTCAAGTTGACAACTGGTAGAAGACTTTGCGAAGAAATCATATCTTATCAGTTTACAGTCTTTGACAACTCACTCTCTTTTTCATTAATCTCCCTCTGTCTATATATTCTGGTGCTTCCTGCCCCATTATCAGTACCCAGTAGGTATCACCTTGTCCATGGGCAAGTATCTCACCAGGCTTAGCCTGGTGTGGTGGGCAGCGTACCCACACGTTTCCCCCTGTATGAAGGTCATTGGACATCGTAGGTTTATTGGGAGGATGTAACTGGCCACCTCCTTCAAACATTCTGCTCATAGGTGTCCCGCCTTTCAGAGACCGATTATTCAGGTTATACAATGCCTGTGGCAGCACTTTGAGCCACCCCTGTAAAGTATGATTAGGGGTCAATAACATAATTTGTTGCTATAATAGCCCATCCATTCATTCTACAAGGCCAACTGCTTAAGGTAATAGGGAATGTGGAGCATCCAAAGAATCCCATTGTCTGTAGCCCATTGCTGCACCTGTTGACCTGTAAAGTGTGAACCATTATCTGATTGTATTTCTGATGGTTCACCATGGTAGGATATCAATTGTTCTAGGCCCTTAACGGTGTTACTCAGACTCGCCTTGGTAATTGGGAAAGCCAGCATTAGGCCAGAGTAAGTGAATGGGGCCAACACAGTCAATCTACCAGAGTTGAGCAGGCCAATCTCCTCATTTGATTTGTGCCATTAGCTTTCTTGGCAGTACTATGTATTTTACCTTTTGACATATTTCACATTTACCAATGACTACTTTCACCAGATCGGTGGGTAAATGCAAACCTTGATCTCTTGCCCATTGCACACTGCTGTGATATCCTAAATGTCCTGATTTTTCATGAGCTCATTTTCCAGTGTGATATTCTTCAACCATTCTGGACTTTACTATTCCGTCTACAATATTGTTGTTATCAGCAGATTCTGAACCATCCTTCATATGGGCATTAACATGGTACACGGTGATTTTCATGTACTGTGCGTTTGCCCATATTTGTTTCCATAGTTCTGTTCCCGACATGGGCTTTCCAACAATCTTCCAGTCACGTGACTGCCAGGTCAGCATCCATACAGCCATTCTCTTGGCCACGGCCCATGAGTCAGTATAAACGTGCAAACACTGACTCTCTTCTCCCAAAGATAGGAGCACCGCTTCGAACTCGCTATATTGTCTCAAAATCCCACCTCCTTCACTATGGATAATTGTCTGTGTGGAGGGATTAAAGGCAGCTGCTCACCACCACCTTTGGATATTCTTCCAGGTGGCTGGCCCATCAGTGAACCAACACAGTGATGAGCAGCACATCCTATTGAATGGGAGATGCAGGTATGGTCCGGTCAGGATTTGGAGTTTGTTCACCTGGTGGGTACTCAGCTATTTTATCATGAGCTTTGGTAACCTCTTCCTTTCCGTTCTTGGGTCAGTCAGCTATGTATAATTTCCTATTTACAATGGAGCTTTGTTGGGCTCTACCAACCTTGTGGGTCACAATGTCAGATAACACCCACGCCAGAATTGGTAACTCAGGTCTGCGGAGGTCTTTGACCTCACCCGTCTGCCCTTCAGTTTCTACTGGGGCCCAGTTGCAGGCCAGAAGTTGCTTTTCAAATGGTGTGTAACGTATAGCTACCTCAGTTAGTTTTCTGGAGCAGAGGCTCAAAAGTATTGCTTTCCGCTTTTGTCTCTGCCATAAGTTCCACATGGCTACATCTTGTACAACAGATACTTGTAATTCAAATGGTAAGCCAGGTATCCAAGGGGTCAGGGGACATGCTAGTGTTATGGCCTCTTTGGTGGCCATAAATACTTTCTGTTGTTCATCACCTCATTTGAACTGAGCTTTCTTTTGAGTAATAGCATATACAAGTCTTAGTAAGAAGGTCAAGTGAGGTATATGTCTGTGCCAATATCAGAGTAGATCTATAAATTTCCGTGCCTCAGTCTCGCTAGTTGGAACAGCCATTTCTTGTATTTTGTTCTTTACTATTTCAGGGATGACGCTTTCCCCTTTTGTCTACTGAATGCCTGAAACCTGCACTGATTGTGCTTGTCCCTTTATCTTTTTTGCGTTCATTTTCTCAGTCTGTCTCAGATCTGTTGCACCAGTGTCGATAGAGTTTCCACCACCATGGTCTGCAGATCAAGATGCCCTCAATATAATGTGCTACATGAATATCTGGTGGTAGTGGACACATACCGAAGTCCCTTGCTACTAGCCTATGGCATAAGATTAGGCTGTGTAGGTATCCATGTGGTAGCCGACAGAAGGCATATTGAGAACCTTCCCACGTAAAAGCAAACTGAGCTTGTGATTCCAGGGCTATTGGTATCGAGAAAAAGGCATTTGCTAGATCAATAACAGCATTCCATGCATCTGGCCCTTGTGACAAACTTTCTATAACGGTGACCACATCTGGCACGGCTACTGACAGTGGACAAGCATATTTGTTGAGTTGGCGGTAATCAACTACCATTCACCAACTTCCATCAGGCATATTTACAGGCCACACAGAGCTGTTGTACACAGATACTGCATGTGTCACAAGCCTCACAGCTAGCAGACCCCGCATAGTATCGCCAACCCCTATGTGTCCTGCCAGAATACGGTACTGTTTTATCGAAACCACCTGTGTGGGGAGAGGAATCATAAGGGGTTCCCATTTTGCCTTGCCAGCAGTAACTGTCACAGTCGGAATACCAAAGAAGAATTCGCCCAGTGGGGTTTGCAAGGTGGTACTTCTTAATAAATCCATACCTATCATATTTTCTGGTATGTTGGATATCAATACCGGGACTGCTCATGGGGGTCCATTCCCTAAGGTTATTCTAATATCTATTCTAACTGCCAGTGTTATCACCCCCATCAAATCCATTCATAGTCATTATGAGCCCTACATGCTTATCTGGGTTGCTTTGTATAATAGTAACTTCTGCCCCCATGTATAATTATGCAATGTCTTGTTGTACATTGCCTTTCCTCCAGTAAACAATGATAAGACATGAGGCCTCGGGTCTCTGGTCATCCCACCAAACACCCTTACAGAGAACCGGAGTCCCAGCCCCACCCCTAATCGATTGGCTGGCTCACCACAACTGGCCGACCTCCTCCAGGCTCGGGTTCTAGGGATAAAAGGTACTGCATGGGGCTGGATGAACACAGCAGGTCAAGCAGCATCATAGGAGCAGGAAAACTTGACGTTTCGGGCCTAAACCCTTCATCAGAAATGGGGGAGGGGAAGAGGGTTCTGAAATAAATAGGGTGAGAGGGGGAGGCGGATAGAGGATGGATGGAGGAGAGGATAGGTGGAGAGGAGGCAGACAAGTCGAAGAGGCAGGGATGGAGCCAGTAAAGGTGAGTGTAGGTAGGGGGGTGAGGAGGAGATAGGTCAGTCCAGGGAGGACGAACAGGTCAAGGGGGCGG
>JAHRHZ010000014.1:28636196-28674927 GCA_024137785.1 Ginglymostoma cirratum
CCTCTCACCTCAAGCCACACCCCCATCTCCTATCTACTAACATCATCCCGCCCCCTTGACCTGTCCGTCCTCCCTGGACTGACCTATCTCCTCCTCACCCCCTTACCTACACTCACCTTTACTGGCTCCATCCCCGCCTCTTCGACTTGTCTGCCTCCTCTCCAGCTATCCTCTCCTCCATTCATCCTTTATCCACCTCCCCCTCTCTCCCTATTTATTTCAGAACCGTCTTCCCCTCCCCCATTTCTGATGAAGGGTTTAGGCCCGAAACGTCAAGTTTTCCTGCTCCTATGATGCTGCTTGTCCTGCTGTATTCATCCAGCCCCATGCTTGTTATCTCGGGTTCCAGGGATGTTGTGGGAGACACAGTCGGTGTTATTTCCTTTCCTCCCTCCACATCTGATGTAGTCTCTCTTACTTCCTTACCCTTTGGAGAGCCGTGCGTCCTCCACATATTGTACGTGGCGTCTAGGTATTTCGTCTATCTTCCTCCTCTCTCTTCCTGCTTTTAATAATCCTGCAAACATTTCCCTTCTGGTTATCTCTTGTTTCACCTTCAAACCCACCCAATCTCCAACTTGTTGTCCCTGTTTGTTGCTTGCTTGGGTGGGCCTCACTGTTTGTGTACCAGCCTCCACATCCTCTCACTGTCCTAGCAACAAACATACCTATCTCACTGCCTTTCTCCAGGCTGGCCCTAACAGGTCTAACAGGGCACCTCTCATCCAGCCTGGACCACTTCGCATTAGTCAGCTCCTCATTCCAGCTGTGAAAGCTTCGTGGTTTGGACGCTGAAACTGTGGAGAATACAAACCCACTTGTGTAACCAAATCCCTCAAATATTTTATACCTTCTGGCATGCTCTCCCATTTTTCAACATCACCTTCCCAGTGTATCAGGGAAAGGTATTAATTTCCTACTGCTAGTGTCAGTGCATTCCACAACAACCCAGTTTGCCCTGTGTTTCTAAAGACACGATTCATATGTGGATCAACAGTTAGTGCTCCCGGGCTCCCTCGCTCTGTGGTGATGCCCTAGTCCTATAACCACATCAGACAGGAAGCCAAGGGTTCACTTGACTCCTGATTAAAGCACAACCTCAAATCCTGCAATTCGGACATAGAGTAATCTCTCACTATGCTTGAATTTTGTGGATTTTGTCCTTCTACCTGTTTTGTCTTAATCATTATTAGGGGTCTTGCTCTAAATCCCTTTCCTGAGGATGGTTCCGGAGATTGAGCATCCCCTTCCCTGTCCGTCCATTCAGATTCTGAATCAGATGAATACCAAATGTCCCCATCCTAATGATCGGTCGGAGTCCCATTGTGAGTTTAATAACACGTGCAGTTTGACTGGGTTAACTTTCTAATTGTGCTGTTTTGCTCACTTTTTCTGTTGGACCATTGGCAGACAGCATACTATCTGATTCTGTTTCTCTTCCGCATTCTCAGCTCCCACCTGCACTGTCTTAACTGCTTCTGTTAGGGTGATGTTACGCTGTTCTACTGTCATCAATGCAGCCTCAAGCTGCCTGTTTTTGGCCTGACACTCTTCCAATTTCCTACCCGTAGAATGCAAAGCTATTAACAATATCCATCCCATTTGTGCTACACTGTCCTTGCTGTTGGGGAACCTCACTTCTTGCAAGCACTCGTGTTCGGCAGACTGTATGACTAACCCTTCTTTCTCTCTTTTCATTGTTATAACCATCCCCCATTCTTGCTGGCATCCTAATTGTGCTAGCAAGTTAGCGACAGACCCGAATCCAGAGTCTACTGCTTTACATCCTGGAATACAAAGTGTCTTTGGAGCATCAGGTTGCCTTTCCCCTCTCTTAAATATTTTCCTGAATCCCATCCTCGTTGCCAAAAGTGTCTTCGATCACAAGGTGTATCCAAACGGTTCATTTGGATTTAGTTAAAAATAACTAAGAGAAGACTTGACTACAGCAATTTGTTTAAATGTGGGTCTTTATTGAGTGACAATGATAAGAGTTAGAAAATCGAAAACAAAAGTACAAAAATTGTCTCATACCCTTCTGCCCATCGGAGACCCCTCAATCGATAGCTGGTCTGGAAGATTAGACTTGTTCCTGGCACCATTCACGATCCTGGTCCAAGGTGAAGTCCAACTTTCAGAATAAAATTCTCTCTCTCTTATACTGTGTAACAAACAGCCAACACGGAGAAAGCAGATACAGAAGACAAAACTGCTTGCTAGTACAGAAAACAGCTACAGAAATATAAGCTGCTGGTGCCATCTTCAGCCCATATAAAAATGTTCACAGGACTCATTCAAGGTCATGCAGCTGTCGAATATCATCATTAACTCTCCCAGCCCATTTTCCCATCCTAGATATGGTGGGCTGAAGGGCCTGTTTTTATGCTGCATGATGCTATGACTCCATAATCTCAATATCTCTCCATCAGTGTTACCTGATGAATTATCTAACCCTTTGTTATCTTTTTTTAGTTCGTAATCTCCTGATTAAAGATCAAAAGACAAAACTGAGGGAGTGCTACAATGTTGAAGGTGTGGTTTTTCAGATGTAATGTTACATCAATGTCCCAACTATCTTCTCAGGTAGGTACTAAAGTTCTCATAGCCACTATTTTAGAAAAAAAGGCAAGAGAGATTTTCTTGTATCCTGTCTGACATCTATCTTTCAAACAAAACTTAAAACTGATTTTGTGATCATTTAATTAACTGTTGCTTCTAGAACATTGATATTAACAGATAGTCTTTTAAATTTTCTTCTCTACAACAGTGACCTCATTTCAAAAGTACTTAATTGGTTACAAAGCCATTTGAGATGACCTGATGTTGTTAAACGTACTATATAAATGTACATTTTAATTTCTTTCCTTCTACACATTTTATTGCAAAATTCAAGCACAGTTTGAGATTCTGAAAGAGGATATGCAAAAACAAATGTGGTATAACTACATGGTTTAACAAATTCCAATTATTGATTTTATAGCGGCTATTCCTATTCGGTTTAATATTGGATTTCATTATTCAGAATATTCATATGATGGAAATGCAAGTTAAAACAAAGGACAGTTTTCAATTTTCTAATTAATCTTAATTTATTCCCTGCTTTGCTCATGAAAAGTCAAAATATTTCCTTCTGATCCAAAACTTGGCTGCAGAAATTGAGATGGTGAATGTTTAATTAACTAAAAATATCTAAGCTATCAAACACGAATTAATAGTTAAAATTATTTGCACGAAAGGCTCTTAAGTGCAACATAAAGATAAAATTCTTCTAACTTTCTAGCTTTCAGCTGATGGTCTGAAATCCTGACCTCATCCGATTTCCTTGGAATAATTATTATTGAAAGCTCAGAAACAGTTGAATCAATGAATTGTATTGATTTGGGCTGTTTTCAAATGGAATCAGTGAAGAGTGTGGTCGCATATGCAACTGGATTGGAATTTTTGATACTGCCACTTTCTTGTGAGATCAGTTTTATCTTGATGCATATTCTTGGCAGGGATTTTCAGCACTGAGTTAATTTGTACCCCACCACGTCCAAAAGAATATTGTGGGGAAGATGCCTCCGGCTTGGGACAAAAGGATGTTAAGGCATTTTTTAAAAATCCTACTCTTCCTCTTGGTCCCACAAAGGATGTCCTTTGTCTTTGCTGAAGGAGCGCTGTCTGTCCTTCCAAACCCTGAGGGCACGACGCAACAGATTTCCTGCTTAGTGTACGATAAAATTGGTGTCGTAAGATATTTTTCACAATTCATCAGATTCCCGTCCAGCTTAGGTGAGCATCTGAACCAAAAACCGAAAGAACTGAGGATGCTGTAAATCAGGAACGAAAACAAAGTTGCTGGAAAAGCTCAGCAGGTCTGGCAGCATCTGCGAAGGAAAAAACAGAGTTAATGTTTCAGGTCCTGAACTGAGGAAGGGTCACCAGACTTGAAACGTTAACTCTGTTTTTTCCTTCACAGATGCTGCCAGACCTGCTGAGCCTTTCCAGCAACTTTGTTTTTGTTCTTGAGCATCTGAACTGCCTGCATAAGCTTGCAGGTTAGTAGCAGATACAGAAAAACTTCTAATTCCGCACAGAAACTACTTTTTCCATCTGCCACTATATTCTTAATTGATTCCACTTAAAAAAAATAGTTAATTGGTTCAACTACTTGTGTAAATCCAATACTGAGTATTCTGTTAAAACCAATGAGATCAAGATTTTGGGAAAACAGAAAGACCAGAAAGTTAGAAACCTTTCTATGTCTTCTTTCTTTTGAATATAGAATATAGAACCATATTGATTGGGTTTTGGAGCATGCACTTGGCCCCAACGTTGGGTCCTTGTAGGAGCGTTTAGACCAGCTTGTTGATGGTGACTCTGCTGCTGCAGCATCCCAGGAGGCAATCTTTTTACTGGTTATGACTCACAATGAATTGACCCATGGTTTTAAACCTAGTCAAGGAGCCAGCGGGCCCACTGAGAGAGATGGTCACTGCTGAGACAGGCTGATGAACATTCCAACGTGGAGGCATGCTTAATTGGCTACTTACAAATGATTGATTAGAAAGGTCCAAAGGCAGCTAGGGTCATTCAATCCCTCATCTCCAACCCCAGCTCCAAGGTCTGTGAAATATCAGCCAGAGGTCATACAGCACAGAAGAAGGTTGTTTGACTGTGTTGGATCTTTGAAAAATAATCCACTTCATTCCACTCTCTGCTTTTTTCCCCCATAGCCCTGCAATTTTCTTTCTTTTTAAAATGATCTGTCTGATTACCATTTGTAAGTAACAATGGGATCTACTTTCACCACTCAGATCAAACCAATTCTCCATGTTAAAAGAAAACTTCATTTACCCCTTTTTGAAAATTATACTTAAACTATTTTCAGGTCAAAAAAAAACATCCTGCACATGGAAATAGTTGTTCTTCTTTGTTTTATCAAAACCTTTCCTTATTGTAAACATCTCCATTACATCTTCTCCTCTACTTTATGAAGAACAAGTTCTGGATTTTAGCCCTTGACAGAGAAGTTCTGAGTCAGGCCATTTCCTAATGCTATGATTCTGCCTCCTGCATGGGTGTCCACCCTTAGGGTGGCAATTTTCATAGCAAGCTGGTGGGGACAGTTTGCCTGTGGTGGGGACTGAAGAAAATGTATACCAAAGTGAGTCGGTTAGAATCCTGACTTAGGTTTATTGTGATCATAGCCCAGTTCTGGAAATGAAATGCTAGCTCTTATATCTCATCGGCTCACTTCCCATCAACCCCATGATCCTTTCAAACCCTACATCTAGGGCAGCACAGTGGCACAAGGATGGCATGCAAGCTCAGTAGTTATCACTGATGCCTCATAGCGCCAGGGACCTGGGTTCAATTCCAGTCTCAGGTGACTGTCTGTGTGGAGTTTGCACATTCTCCCGTGTCTGCGTAGATTTTGTGTGTGTGCTGTGGTTTCCTCCTACAGTCAAAAATGTGCAGGTTAGGTGGATTGGCCATGCTAAATTGCTCATAGTGTCCAGGGACGTGCTAGCTAAATGGATTAGCCATGGTGAATGCAGAGTTGCAGGGATAGGTTGGGTCTGGATGGGATGCTGTTCAGTGAGTCAATAGAATGCGATGGGCCAAATGGCATCTATTGGAACTGTAGGGATTCCGTGATCTCCCCAGTGCACTCTCATATCTTATCCTTGCTATATCTCTTATGCTGTGTACCCAGTATCCAGTATGGGCAGAACTCCGGAGACTTTTCACAAGGAAAGGATGTATTTCAAATGCTCATAGAATAAATAAATAATTTTCCATTGAAATTTCATTGAGGAAAGGCTCCACTTAAGAACACAGAAAATTATCAAATACGCCACCATTTAAACTCCTGTTAAAAACACTCATGTCTTTTATGTGCCTTTTAAGTGGTTATAAGTATGTCAATGTAAACATAGAAACATTGAACAAGTCATCAGAACACTTTAATCCTATTAACCACTCATGATACTGCCAATCAAACAAAGCACACCATCTCCATACTGAGCTAAATCCATTAGTGGGACTTTGAATCAGTCAATCATTTATAATGATATTCCATTTCACACCCGAAGAACTAGTTCCTGCAGAACTAAGACAATGGTCTCTTTGAAGTTGTCTCAGCAATGACCATCTATTCATTTTTTTTGAAGGATCAATGGATGAACTTTCAAAGAAATCAAGCATCTTTATGATGAATCAATGGCTCAACAAATGTTTGAGCTAGAAAACAATGTAGGAATCAAAGAACAGAGTCCAGATGATATGATTTTTAAAATTATTCACAATCCTGTTGAATGCAGATAAATACTTCATCCACTACAAAAATCACATCAATGTGGCTGAAAACATATGCAATGATGATCAATTTAGTTATCACTTACATTTTAATGACAGAACCCTATGATCAATCACTGCACTAGGCACTATTTAACTTATTTTGTAATATATAATTGAGACAATTTGTAGTTGTCAATTCCTTTTCAACTTACCTAGCAAAAGGTGCTTGGCTTTACACTAATCTTCCCAAATGGCTCGTGACTCCTCTGGGGTTCCATGAATTACATCTAGTAACAAAACAGTTACAAACCCATTGAAGTGGTGATGATTGAAAATGGAGTAGGCAAGGTTGGAATTTCTGTGTGCAGGCTCACTGTCTGCACCCTTATCCTGAACCCATAGAAATCTTATGTGCCAGGAGTGGGGCTAGGAATCCCAGATTTGGGACCTGCCAGACATTTTTAACCTTCTCCCTACCACCACTCCCATTCCATCAGAGATGGAAGCATGAAAATTCTTCCCTAATGCCAGCTTCTCCAGTCTTGTCCTTGGTTTCACTTTTAAAAATCTGTCAGGTATCTTTTGCAAGTATGAGGAAGTCTTCCTGAAACATAGTGCTCCACTTGCCAATTAGTCAGTATTGACAAAATATGTCTTTTTCCAGCAATACTCAAAACCTGTTTCCTTGTCTTGATGGTAGAATTATGCACAATGAGAATAGCATTTATATGGTGTCTGTAATGGGCGTCAATTATCATGGTTGGCTAAAGGTCTAGCATTTCAACGTAACTTTTCCCTACAGCAAGGGTTCAATTTCTGCACTAAGACATACATTTGGCCTTTTTGCCTCACACACAGTAAAAAATCACAGCCATTTGTCATGGTTCATTTTATGGCTTCATGTGCCAGCAAATAATTACAAGGGTCCTGCCTTTTGACAGAGACTCAGAAAGAAAGAGAAAAAGATAAAGAAGAATGACCTTTAATGGGGTAAAGCATGGCAATTAAGGAACTTTTCGGCAACATTATTAAACAAAATTTGGCACAAAATCACATAGGAAGATATTAAGACATGTGACTAAGAAGGAGAATGGAAAGAAAGGTTCAGGGTAGGATTCCCAAACATAATGGCCTAGCTAGCCAAAGACACAGTTGTCAATGGATTCGTAAATTTGTTACTCTCTGGTTCTGCTGTTAATTAAGCAAGCCAACCTTAACACTGTTAGAGTGAGAAACTGGGTCTCTGCTCCAATGTGAACCTCAGCTGGATAAATCAAACAAGGTCTTGAATTGTTATGAAAGAATGAATCAAGTCTTAAGTAGTTTTGACTGAAAATTGGGCAAGTGGAGTCATTTACTCCATTCAACTTATAGTTTAGCTTCAATACAAAGTGTTCCTAAGTAAAATTATTTATTTAACACTTTTAATTGGAAGATTTGAAATAAAAAATAGAATATATTCAAACACTAAAAACTAATGATGTACAAAGAACTAGCTGAAATATTACCAAATTAATTTTCATCACACTGTTACCTTTCTAATGTAACTTTGCATTATTTTCACTATTCAACTTTTCAGTATTTCATTATTCTTTCCTTTCTGATGCAGACAGTAGACCAAATGACTTTATTTAACACACGTGGTAAGAAGACGACAGCTAAACCCCACGCTCAATGTTCTTTGACCTGACAATTGTTTGGCCATTTGCCTGCTTTCTATTCTCCTCCCCTGCCCTCTGCTATTGTCTTTAGCAGATAGCAACAGTTACCCTGGTGATTAATGTGTGTTAAATGGTTGCAGATTTTTAGCTGATATCTTTGATTCATTGAACATTTATGTGAAAAGAAAGCTGTGTGGGATATTTGGCAAGCCTGATTTGTTACTGAATAAAGAAATTATTCAGTGTTATAAATGATTGAATTATCTGAACCAGAAAATACACAACAAAAATAATCTTTTTTTCAGATATCTGAGTTGTTTATTTGAGATTTACAACATTGTTTTAATTGTACTGATCAATGTTGTGAACATTGTGAATACTTCGACTATGTGGATGACTCTTAAAATGTGAATAATTTGACTTTGCAATGTGTACAATGTTAGGGCTGTGTATACCTCAGCTCAGTCAAGTAGATTAGATCTCTTATTTCTCATTGTCAAAGTGCAAAACATGGACCAATAAATATGTGCGGAGTGAGTTGCATAGTAATTGTTTTGTAGCAGAGGTGCTTCTCTAATAAATAAAAACATATAATTTATCTTTGGCGTTATTATAAAGCTGAAATATTTTTATGCCACCATCTTAGTGTTTCCATTCTTGAAACTCATATACAGTACTTACTATTTGTGTTTCATAAATTGTGTTTTGGGAAGAATATATAAGCAAATCGAGCAAAATAAGATAAAAAATATAAAGCAAGCTTCTATTTACCTTGGCACAGTTATTGCTTCCCTTTTTTGTTCTGCATGTTGCAAATTATGAAAACAACAGGAAATGTCCCTAAATTCAGCATCATATATTCAACGGTTTTCCTTTGTTGCATACAGACTCTTAATGAGACTGAAGAATCTTCACTTCAGTGAAGAAAATTCATCGCAACCCTCTTGCCTTGCAATTTAATCACTGCATACCCAGGAAAGTACTGACAGTTGTCCCATGGAAGCTATTAAAGTTCCTGTCCAAGGTTAAATGAAATTGCAGTTTATCAGAGAAGCATTGAGAAAATAAGGGAATCTGTTCATGGCTGTTGATTAATGCCAAGCCTGATCAACACAAGGGGGTTCATTAAGCTATACATCATGTGGGCAATTTAACATGTCATTGTGCCTGCTGTCTGCTTTCTCTGTGCATTGTGTTATGCACCCTGGTTGCATCAGCAATTTGACATAAAGGTTTGTATTAAATAATTTGTGTAAATAGATTTGCATTGTATTATTATGTGTTGTAACTATTTTGCATTAAATGTTATTTATGAACTGTTATATTAAAAAAATGAAGAAACTTTAGACAACTGTAATTTTAAAAAATTGCTTTAAAGGAACCTTGACCAGAAATATGGACTTTGATTGGAAGCAACTTCTTTCTTATTATGAAATACATATTCAATTTGTTTTTATGTAAGAATTTAGTTTAGTAATTTGTTTTGGAAATAAAATGGAAACAGATATTGGCAATGTTTTAAAACATTTGTGTATTCCATAAATAAATAATTGATTCTAACAGGTCTGCTACTTAATTAAACTAGGATTTCCATTATCACCTAGTCATTTTATTGTCCGCAAAAATTCAATTTTATGATGAATGATCTGGATTATAATTCACCAAAATGGGTAGATTTACAATGAATGGACCAACAGAATTTTAAGGGATTTTATATAGGAGCAATGTCAAAAATATTGATAAACAGTTTGTAAATTGAACATATTTGCTCATAAAGAAATTATTCCAGTGTTTGGTTGTATTTTTTTTTGGCATAACTATGAAAAAAACATCACAATATGAATTATTGGTGAGTAAGCAGGATTCAATCTTTTCTCCAAAACACTATTACCCTTTTCTCTACCTTGAAGAAATGTTTTGACATATATACTAAACATGCCCAACCCAGTCATCAAGGGGTGATAGGGTAAAAATTTTGTACATTGTCATGACACCTATGTTTCTTTACAACATGCAAATATAAATTTAGCTGCATAATTGCCAGTGCAGTTTAGTTCTTTGAAGTTCACCGTAAGTAATCATTATGACTCATAAAATCAATTCCAAGATTGGACGTGATGGCAATTTTCTGAACAAAAACATTCTGATTCCTAAAATATTGGAAAACACATCCATTTTATTTCTAAGTAATTTTCTTTGTTGTAACGAGAAAAGATGTATTCAAAAGACATTATTCCAATAAAACCTTTGCTATTTTATATTTACTGTAAAAGCAAAATGTAGAATTTGAAATTTAAACATGAGAATAAAATGATTATCCAAAGTAAAATATCTTTAAAAAAAATCACAATAGAACATATTTACGTGTTCACCAGTGTCAGCTCCTTAGCTATGGTATGGAATGACAAAAATTTATTGCCCTGATTTGACTTGTAGCATGTAAATTAAATTAAAATATTCTGAAGTTTGAGAATTTGATATGTTTTAAAGCAACAGTAGCATGCATGAAATATTGCTTTTAGTAATAAGAGAGTGTATTATTTGTTGCTGTCATTAATTACCAAGCATTTGTTTACCAGACAATAATTAATTACACCTCTGGGAAACTCAAGAGTCAAACATGAATCAAGGCAGACACTTGACTTGATAAGGAGCAGTGAAAGTTGCACATAATTAAGCAGGGCACTTGAGACCAATTGTTTGCAGAATGATTTTGCTTGGGCTAATTGACACTAATTATTTAATCTGATTTTCTTCTTCCCTGTGTTTCTTCAGCCAATATGCTGTTCTTTGTTCACAAAGACAGATGCATCAGGCATTTAAAGGTGTTTTTATTGCACATGAACTGGAAAGCCAAATCATTACAAAAGTGAAGTTGTTTATTTCACAAAGTTGCAATATTTGTGAGCAAGTGAAAGGATAAACTTGTAAATTGTGAAATAAGGCAACAAAAAGGCATTAACGCAAGAGATACATACACACTACTTACAATTTTTTTTGCGGGGGTTGAAAAGTTGCATCATTTCAATTTTTAATGATGTTATTTAATCAATTGCAATTATTTATTTTATCACCTGTGAAAAGGTAAACATAAAATGTGAAATTAAAAGAAGTGCTTAATTTTGTGTTGTTTATCACAATACACATTTATCTAAACATTTCATTTTTAATTTATTTGCTGAATATGGACATCACTGGCAAGACTAATACCTAATGCTTATCCCAAAGTGCCCTTGAGAAGATGGTAATGAGCCATCTTTTAGAATATCACCTTCTAGATTAATGACGTTTGTGTGGTGTCAGTACATAAGTAGTACATTTAGGTCATGAATTCCAAGGCTTTGACCCATCAATGATTTTAAAAAAACGGGTGGTAACAGGTTTGCAAATCAAGATGCTGCGTGGCTTGGGTGAGAACGCGGAGTAGATGCTGTGCCTATGCACCTGCTACCCTTCTAAATGGAGGTTGTAGATTTGGGTGATGCTATCAAAAGAGCCAGATTGCTGCAATATCATAGAATCCCTACAGCGTGAAAGCAGGCCAATTGGCCCATCAAGTCCACACTGACCCTCTGAAGAGCATCCAGGCCTACCCTCTTCCACTTTATCCCTGTAACCCTGCATTCCCCACGGCCAACCCACCTAGACTCGACATCCCGGACACTATGGGCAATTTAGCATGGCCAATCCACCTAAGGAGAATCCACATGAGCTGGAATTAAACCTGGGTTTCTGGTGCTGTGAGGCAGCAGTACTAACCACAGAGCCACCATACCACCCAGTACATCATGTCGATGGTACACACACAGTGAGCTAAGGATCAATCTCATGTGGTACTCCTGTGTTTTCTTGCACTCACAAGTGTTAGAAGTGCTTGCCATGGCCTGGCCACATCTTCAGCTCAGCTACGTGCCATATCGATTGTTGCAAACCAGGAATGGTCTTTCATAATGCCAGTGTGTGAAGAACTGATGAGGAGATGGCCCAGAGGGGGAAACTGGAACCTTACTTTACAAACAGAGATCTGAAGGTCTGGCAGACAAGGTAATGGGCAGGAGGGCCATCTTCTTTCCTCAGGACTAGAGACAAGACTATGGCACCAGATAGTGCCAGGATGCCTCTTCCTCGCAAAGAGACAGGGCATTACCAGGAGGCACCCAACTGAAGAAGGAACAACATACAGGCCTCCCTATAAATCTCTTCCTAGGACACGCGAGGGGGCCAAGACTCTTCACATCTACCCTACCTGTGACCCTCAACACCATGGAAATTCAAGCTGAAGAGCGTGAGTCTGCATCTGACCAAGACACCCTCAGCGTCACTGGATCCTCCAGCCACCATCTCCCCACCCGACCAGAGGCATTGTCCAAAACTCCAAGTCAGCAGGCTCCACCACAGGGTAGACTCCCTTTATCCCAACTGTGGCCCTTGATACTGCACCCAAGAAGAAAAATGCCAACTGCTGAGGGCGCACGGGCGGCATGGGGGACACAGTTACACATATTATCTCACAGTTGTAAATGTATGTTCAGTTTTCATCATCAGCTGCATGATTAGCTGTTATTTTAGCTGCAGCTATAACAATGAAGCTGGAGTGGGTAGTCATATTTGCCACTACACAAAATTATAAGCCTGTCTGAACTATAGCTATTCTTACAGCATCAAACCTCATCATTATTGAATAGAGGAGTACCAGAAAGAGTCATAGAGTTATAAAGCACAGAAACAGACCCTTCAATCCAACTAGTCCATGCTGAACATAATCCAAAACTAAATTAGTCCCATCTACCTATGTCTGGCCCATATTCCTCCAAACCTTTCCTATTCATGTACTCATCTAAGTGTCTGTTAAACATTGTAATTGTGCCCGTATCCAGCACTTCCTCAGGACGTTCATTCCACAAGCAAATCACCCGCCTGTGTCCTTCAGTTGTTCATAGCAAAGCATGCAAGGATTATGTGGAGCACTTTGTCTGTACAGTGCTGTCATGTATACCCACGCCTGTGCCACATGGGCAACTCATCTTCAGGACCTATTGTATGGCCCGGCAGCCCCACTGGAAAAAGGTATTGTATTGCATGTACACTGGGCCTCATGTTATGGTGTTCTGACTGCTACCTTTGTACAGAGTGTAGCTCCCTGCATCTCCAACGCTACTGCAGATAATACAGTTTTGTCATGGTGTCCCAGGACATTCTCATTTAGTGGCGCCACAGCCCCTCTCTCATCTGAAAGACAACCCTGCAAAGAAGAATGACCATGAGACTCCTGCCATTTCTCCCCATCAGGAAGGCACCTTTTGCAGGAAACTTTCCATTTGGAGACCACTTAATGTCGACTGAGGAATGATGCTTGTCCTGGTCTTCCAGACCGTATGAGTTCCTCATTGATTTCTGTGCACATTCATAGAGCAGCCGATACAGAGATAACAACGGGTTCTGTGTTAGGATCCACTGGGGACACTTCCAAAGAGTATTTTTAGGGAATATCAGAAACAGTGCAATTCTTCAGTAATGTGATCATTCAGCAGTCACAGCACACACAAATAACATTTGAACATCACTCTTCAAACAACGTCTACATGGACCCTTTCACATTGTAGTCCTAATTCAGATGTTTGCTGCACAAGCCATATAGCACACACATAACACGTGATTGTAAGTTTGCTGTAGGATGATGAGACATTCTCCCTCCTTCCCAACCCACCTCCTGCAATATCCACATAAGGCAGCATTGTATATGAGATAATGATATGGAGATTGTATAGTGCCATGTTGTGAGGTAAGCAGCTTACGCAGGCTGAGAGACCTCGAAATGTGTTAGTAAATTGTGGAACAGAAGTGAGCCTTTCCAGCTTGCTTGACATTACTTCTGCTTCCAAACCATAATTCAGATTAATTTGTAATGATTAATGACATAGTCAAGATTGCTCATGGCCAGGATTTCTAGTTGATACAGTTGGTCACTGTGGGAGGTGATCAGTCTAGAATTACATGATTACAGATGCCTTCACCCTGTGTAAGTACCTCATTGATACAATTGCCCCTTAAAGAGCCTCATACTATTAGAGCCTATGTCCTCATATAGAAATAAAAACGCTTACTTTGCCTATTCCTGGTGTGGGGACAGTTACCTCACATTTCCATTGTACACTTGCAATTCAGTTGAGGATGTGGACCATCAGATGTTTACAGAGTGAGGTGTAGGCTCAGCCTGTCAATCTAGATCAACCCCCTACAAATCTTTTTCTTTACTGCCATACATGCTCTGTCAATCTCATCAGGTTTGAGCTCCCCATGTTCCCACTCCATCTTTTACTTTTATATGTTGAGATGTCCTCCCTTCACTATTATTGTCCTGTCTGCATCCCAATCGGTGCTAATCCCCACAGTTAAACTCCCCAGTTTTCCCACCACAAAGTGATAATGACCCCCTTGGCTTTAAGTAAACGGAATCCTAGGATGGGGACACCCTTCCTCAATTTAAAACCATTCAAATAGTAGTCTATCCTCCTATTTTTTGAACCAAAGTGGATAACTTCACATTTATCCAGAATGTGATGTATCTGCTATGCATGTGCTCACTCACTAAATTGGTTCAAATCACACTGCAACATCTCTGCATCCTCCTCACAGCTCACCCTTCCACCCAAATAAAGCTATTGACCCTCTTGCTATTAGTAATGTCCAAGCAATGGGGCTATTCCAATTGAAATCATGTAGCTCTGGAAACTTGCATCCCTGCAACATCTTGACGAACCTCGATCTCTTTGCTGGATGGAGGGACAGTGTGCCAAGAAACGTGTGATACAAAGACTGTGACTCTGTACAAGATCAAAGGCAACTGCAGAATTGTGACAATTATTGAGGCACCTCCTTGGTGTACATTTGTAAGATAAGCTCACAGGTGGCATGGTGGCACAGTGGTTAGCACTGCTGCTTCACAATGCTCGGACACGGGTTCAATACCAGCCCTAAGTGACAGTCTCTGTGGAGTTTACATGTTCACCCATGTCCGCATGGGTTTCCACCAGGTGCTCCAGTTTTCTCATGCCGTCCAAAGGTGTGCAGGTTAGATGGAAATGGCCATGCTAGATGGACCCATAGTGCCCAGGGATGTGCAGGCTAGCTGGGTTAGCCACGGGAAATGCAGGGTTGTGGGTATCGTGTGGGGGATGCTGGATTTGCTTCGGATGCTCTTCAAAGATTTGGTGCAGACTTGGTAGGCTGAAGTGCCTCTTTCCACACTGTAGGGATTCTATGACTGACCAATTTAGAATGACAGATCCTGACCAGAATCCTGACTGATCTCTGCATCTCCATGGCTGACTTACTGCTAACTGACAGGCTGGTTACACTGCACCTCCAGGACTCAACAGGCTCACTCACCAGACTGCAATGTTATGGAATCCCTGACCCTGAATGCCCCAATTGGCCAACTCACAACTTCCAATTCCTTGGCCTGATATCACATAACACCCTTGACTTATGTTCTGTTATCCCCTGACAGATGACAGTCCCTGGACCTGACCAATACAATCCCATCAGACTTTGTGACATGGTCATTTGACTGAGGCACTTTTAGTATTTGCCACAGTAGCTGCTGGCACATGCGGCAAGTGTGACATGGATGTAGTGTGTGCTGTACAGCAACATTTCCATTGTCTTGACTGGCCATTGCTGGAAAACATGACAAATTGCTTTGTTCTGTGTCAGTGCTACAAGGCAAGGCAAGACAAAGGTTCTCTATGATCCTTTCAGTTCTGACTGAGGCTGCAATGTGCAAAAAGGAAAGGCAAAGAGAGATACTTTGCACATCCAAGAATGCGCAAAATGAGGTGAATACTAGAAAGCAAGCTAAAAAAAAGCAGTTCTGAATTGGGTGCCTGTTCTGTTGCATGAGATGGATGCCAGTCCCTGTGTATAAAGCATGCTATCAACAACATTGCAATGTAAGGACTCAGTGAGCTCCAAAGTGCAGTATTAAAGTGCAGAACTGGATTATAAGTGAAATAGAGATGAAGTGTGATGATGTGTTGAAGCTGGTTCTTAGCCAATATCTGGAAAAACAATAACCTGTGCGTAAATGAGGTGGGTGAGGGTCAAAAGTCACACTACACCAGGTTATAGTCCAACAAACCTATTTGAAATCACAAGCTTTCAGAGCACTCCTCCTTTGTCAGGTGAAGTGAAGAGAGCACCCAGGCACACATGTTATAATCAGAGAGATCAAAAGATTGTATAAATGTGTGAGCGGAGAGCTGAACAATAAGTCTCTGCAGTGATCAAGAGTGTCAGACGGGGTGAGTTAAGTGTTAACAGCTGAATATCAGGTGAAGGGATGACCTACAATCTGATTTAATGAGGCAGAGAGATAATTACAAAATGTTAAAAATAAGGTGGCATGGTGGCTCAGTGGTTAGCACTGCTGCCTCACAGCGCCAGTGGCCCGGGTGCGATTCCACCCGCGGGCCACTGGCGCTGTGTGGAGTTTGCACATTCTCCCCGTGTCTGCATGGGTTTCCTCCGGGTGCTCCGGTGTCCTCCCACAGTCCAAAGATGTGCAGGTTAGGTGGATTGACCATGCTAAATTGTCCCATAGTGCTCGGGGTGTGTAGGTTAGTTGGGTTTGGGGAATGGGTCTGGGTTGGATGCTCTGAGGGTCAGCGTGGACTTGTTGGGCCAAGGGGTCTGTTTCCACACTGTAAGGATTCTATGAAAAAAATAAAATGTGGTGCTGAAGACAAACCAAATGACTGGAATAACATACCGCATATCCCCACCTCATACACTGCAGGCAAGGATGCCCCAAGGCATGGTGTATTGGTGAGACCATGAAGATACTACAATGGATGTATGGACATGATGTAACAATTGTCAAACAAGAATCTTCCCTCCCTGTTGGGGAACACAGCGGTCAAGGCCATTCAGCTCTCGATCTTCTGGTAAGCGTCCTTCAAGACAGCCTTTGAGGTACACAACAATACAGAATCGCCGAGCAGAAACTAATAGCCAAGTTCCATACCCATGAAGAAGGCCTCAACCATGATCTTGGATTCATTACACACTACATGTAACCCCACCACACTGCTTTATGTTTGTAAAATTTTCCTTACTATCCTGTATTGACAACATCACTTTGATGGCTTGTTATGATCTCTCTACCTTAATTAGTTTGTACAGTTTTGGATTACTTTTTTTTTTGGTTTGTCTCCAGCATCACCGTATTTTTAACTTTTTATAGTTATCTGCCTCAATTAATCA
Organism: Ginglymostoma cirratum; assembly: GCA_024137785.1. NCBI lineage: Eukaryota > Metazoa > Chordata > Chondrichthyes > Orectolobiformes > Ginglymostomatidae > Ginglymostoma > Ginglymostoma cirratum. Next base: position 28,653,407 of record JAHRHZ010000014.1, read on the forward strand.
TCCCTTCACTTGTTATTCAGCTGTTGCCACTTTACTCACACTGTCTGACACTCTTGATCACCTGCAGAGACCTTTTATTTGGCCTGTCAACGCTCCACTCACACCATTTGAATGATCTTTTGATCTCTCTGAATACAAAGTCTGTGGCTGTGTGCTCTCTTCACTTCACCTGATGAAAGCATGTCATTTCAAATAAACCTATTGGATTATAAACTGGTGTCATGTGACTTTTAACCTTGTCCACCCCAGTCCAACACCGGCACCTCTAGATCAAAAATGAAGCGAGCTGAGCTATTAATAGTGTAAGTTATGATGTGGAGGTGCCGATGTTGGACTGGGGTGGATGAGGTCAGAAATCACACAACGCCAGGTTATAGTCCAACAGGTTTATTGGGAAACACAAGCTTTTGGGGCTTTGCTCCTTCTTCAGGTGTTAATGAGAGAGTTATTATCAGACACAGAATTTATAAGGAATTTCCTACTTTAGAAATAAAACCAGTCTGACTCCAAACCAAAACATAAACAGATTCTAAACAAGGCCTCAGACATAACATACATTGTCTGACCTAAAATGTCACCACTTCTTTACACTGATAACATTTACTGCTCTCAACAAAGTGACTTTAAAGGAATTTAGAGATTTACATATAGATATATATATAAATCAATTATGTATATGAATGATAGTATAAGGTAGGGGTGGAGATTAGGTAGACCTTAGGATTAGGGTAAAAGTTCGGCACAATATCGTGGGCCGAAGGGCCTGTTCTGTGCTGTACTGTTCTAAATTCTATGTTCTAATTAAAACTTTCTAACTGATTAAAGATTTAGCAGCATCTTAGGTTTGTTTAATACATCCTCATCAGTACTGTGGCCCTTTGATCTTTCACTTATAAATTCTGTGTCTGATACTTCCGCTCGCACTAACACCCGAAGAAGGAGCAAAGCTCCAAAAGTTTGTGTTTTCAAATAAACCTGTCGGCTAAAACCTGGTGTCGTGTGATTTCCGACCTAGTATACATTAATTCATGAGAGTAGGGCCCTCACAAGCAAGATTCTATTCTAATAATTGAAAACATATATTTTTGTCAATGCCAGGAATCACCTTTTTCCATTTTCACCATATTTTGCCAACTACTTCACCACACCCATATTGTTCAGGGCCTAGGAAAATTCAGCCCACTATCCCATCTTTCCTAAACTCCTGATAAACTTTGTCATTTTCTCAAACCTGCACCAAAACATATTTTAGTATTTTTTTGGTTGTAATGATCTGATTTACTAACTTACTTATTGATAATAAGAAATCGTTTTATTCTCAGTTCGAACATAAATAATACTTCTATTCCTTCTCGAACCTGTCAAAGGCATAAATCAAATGTCATCTCAATATTCATAAACTAATTATTTTAGTTTTGAGCTATATTTTCAACATTTGTTAGTATAAATTAATTGTTTGTTCTACTTTTTGTTACTGAGTCAATTACCATTCATTAATCATTACAATATTTAACCGTACTATTTGCTTATCTATTTTATCAAGCTTCACAACACACTCAAGCTTCAGATACTGTCTTCAGCAAGAAAGTAACAGAATCTGGATCATAGTTGGTATCAATTGTCCTCTTTATTAGTCAAGAAAGATATGTTTTCCAAAGCATAATCTCTAAAATCTGTGAAAGAGATCATTCAGAAAAATTATTTATTTTGGAACAGAGAATAAAGCTAATACTGCCTATCAGTAAATAAGTTAGTAAATGGGAATGCAAGTGGTTAGGAGTGGTACATGGTAGTGTCCCTATCTCTGGACCAAAAGCCCTGAGTTTGTCGTGGAATGTGCATTTGTAATGCAGCCAAACAGGTTGACTATTAGCCTGTACATTCTTTCAATATGCTGGCAGTGAGAATGGGAGCTTTTCCTGGTCAGTCATGCTCCAGAAAGCAATGCAATACTTCAGCCATTAGCATGGCCACCTCGATGGAAATCCATGGTGCATCCTTCTGAAACAAGAACAGGAGAAAAGACAGACAGTATTAGGTAGTCATTGATTACAACCAGAAAAAATGAGATAGATTTTGACTGCAAGCCTTGGAGCTCCAATGTCAGGCTCACACTGGTGTATCAAACTTCCACTAACTGGCCGTAAGGCAAAATCCTCAGTCTCTTGGAAAACAACCTCCTAATTGCACTGGTCTGTCCTACAAAGAATAATAGGCAAGATTTTGATGCTGCCAATCCAATCAGAGGACCTGTACTCTGAGAGGTCCATGGTAGTTGGAGCTTGTGAGGTCACCTCAAGATGATGATGTCGAAACCAATGATATCAAGATCAGCCAATTTATATGAACGGTGTGTAAACAATGTAGATTGGAGTTGGCCATAATTCCAGCCTTTCAAGCCCATGGCCTTGTTAGTGGCAAAGGCTGAACGGCCTGACCTCAGCCTGCCACCAGGAGGCCATATCCATTGAGCCAGCAACCTCCAAATGTGACAGGACGAGGAGTGGGTTTGAACGACTGGCAAAAATTACAGGTGAGGCTATAAAATACTCCCTTTGGCTCCCTAGCAATCATTATTGGCTTCTCTCTTTACTGAGCTGACAGCTAAATCTATTCCCATGCCGTGTGTGGGAAAGTTTCTGGAGTAAGCTGAAAACTATCCTTGTGACTCTATTCAGGTTGACAATAATGTTAAGAAAAACACCTATCATCTTCCATCAAAGCATTCTTCAATTTTCTGAACTTTTCAATTAACTGTCTCTTTCTCTCTTTCCTTGGTGCACAAAGGATTTGTATTAAAACTGTATACAACTTTGACTTGGATTTTATAATTTACATAGCTCTAGCTGGTGTGCTGTCTCTCACCTTTACTGGCTCCATCCCCGCCTCTTCGACTTGTCTGCCTCCTCTCCACCTATCCTCTCCTCCATCCATCCTCTATCTGCCTCCCCCCTCTCCCCTATTTATTTCAGAACCCTCTTCCCCTCCCCCATTTCTGATGAAGGGTTTAGGCCCGAAACGTCAAGTTTTCCTGCTCCTATGATGCTGCTTGACATGCTGTGTTCATCCAGCCCCATGCTTGTTATCTCGGATTCTCCAGCATCTGCAGTACCTTTTCTATCTGCTGTCTCTGGACTTAGTTTTGCTAAGGATGGTGTGGTTTCCCTCAAAATGCTTAGTCTACTTTTGAAGAGGAGAAGGGGTTATTTTAATGAAAAGGTAAAAACAGTGACAAAACGTGTGCTGTGCCAGTAGGATATGCCTGTTTGAAAGTCTGGTTTTAGCGCACAATTTTGGCCCTAATTGTTGATTACCATAATTTGAACATGCCTGTGGTGCTAAAATAGACACCTGCAGGTTTAGCACTCAAGCACTGATTAGAAGTAATTTTCCTGGCATCGTTTACGTGGGCTTCATGCACCCACTTCCACTGACAGCAAGGAATGTGCTGGCTGTTGCAGAATAGCGCAAGGACTGAGGGAGAGGGTAACAGGATCTTGGGCATTGTCAGAAATTCTGTTGGAGAGGGTGCAGGAAATGGGAGATGTTGTACTCTTGCAGAGGGGAAAGGCATCAACTATGCCCCTTGTCAATCCTGCCTGACTTTCCTGTCACACCTGATGTTGGCTTCATTTCCTCCTCCTATACCTCCTGCAGATGTAGCCCATAACATAAAGGAGCAGAATTAAGCCATTCAGCCCATCGAGTCTGCTCTGCCATTCAATCATGGCTGATATGTTTCTCAACCCCATTCTCCTGCCTTCTCTCTGTAACCTTTGATCCCCTTTCTCATCAAGAATTGCTGTCATAAATGCATTCAATGACTCGGAATCCACAGCTCTCTATGGCAATGCGATTCACTGATTCATCACCCTCTGGCTGAAGAAATCCCTCCTCTTCTCAGTTCCTTCACTCTGAAGCTGTGCCCTTGGGTCTTTGTCTCTCCTACTTGTGGGAACATCTTCTCCACACCCACTCTATCCGGGCCTCTCAGTATCCTGGAAGTTTCAATCAGACTCCCCCCTCTTTCGGGAGCCCCTGAAAGGTATTCAAGAGTGTGGACTCCCTCTTTCCTGGGTATTCAATGAGAAACAGTAACATAGTCTTTATTCTTTTTCTTTTATGAAACCTGCAGAGTATTTCTGAAACATATGTTGATTGGATATTGACAAAATCCTGACAAACTGAGCTAGAAAGTCTTCTGATGCATTTCAAAAGTCTTCTTTAAAACCTTCAGCAACAAATGTGCAGTAAAATATGTGTTTGACTTTAAATAGTACTTGATACCATCAACAGTGAAACTCCTATTCAGCTGGTTGCTATTCAGGTGAGCATTGGATCAAGTGCGATCCACTAAAATTTCATGCAACGTCTTTAATAACTGACAGCAAGAATTTACTTGGCAATCGACTCCTTAGTTCTCAAGGTAGCTGTTGCTAGCACAGGTTTACACTTCTTTACCAAAATGGTATCCTGCATTAAATATAGGATAAACTAACATTTCATCTTACAGCTTTCTCTTAGCAACATAGGAGTGCCAAAAGGAAACAATGAAGATAAACTCAAAGTCTTGCACCAGCACCTCACTTCAATCTCTGTGAAATATCACAAACTATCTCCAAATGATTTAAAGGTGGTCACTCTTGTCATAAAGCCTAATGCAGTAACCAGTTTCTCCATGGCATCATAAATAAAAGTTAGAACTGTGAATGCTGAGATCTGAAACAAAAACAGAAATTTCTGGAGAAACTGAACAGGTCTAGCAGCATCTGTGGAGATCTTTTCTCCACTTATCTGCTTACTCCTTGCCCCATCCACCAGCCCCACCTTCCAAATATATGCCACCTTTTCCCAATCACTATCAGTTCTGAAGAAAGATCACTGGACTCAAAATGTTAACTTTGTTTTCTCTCCACAGATGCTGCCAGACCTGCTGAGATTTACTAGCAATTTCTGTTTTTGTTCTCCATAGCAACATCCTAACAACAGTGATGAAATGAATGACAAGTTAATTGAGTTTAGTGTTGGATATGAGAAGAATATTGGCTTGGAATCTAAGAGGCCTACCTGCTCCAACTGAACAGAGAGTTTCATCTTCAGGTTAACATGTCATCTGAAAGAGTATACTTCCGTCATTGCCGTGCCATATTAAAACTTCACTGAAGTGTCAGCATAAATTATAATGTCAAATTCTGAAAAGAACAACAGAACTGATCCTAGTTCATGCACATCTGAGCAATGAGTAAGAGATTGGAGACCCCAGCATTGTTTGGCTCAGGGCAAGAAAACATTTCAGGGAGATACTATTCAAAAATTCAGAATGTATAAGGGTGAAAAAACATTGAATCCTGTTAAGATGCCTGATTATACACAAGTATTACAGTCATCTGAAGAGTTGAAAACATATGAGGAATGAATTCCAAAATTAAACTTACTACATTGGTTCATGGAGAACATTTTTAAATTAGGCTGAATTCCATTAGCAATGTATTTGGAAAATCATGAAGCGTACTTCTGAAACCTGACCAAGAAATTCCTCCAGTTGTGTTTCTATGTCCTGAACAAATTAAGCACTTACATAGAGCAATATGTGAAATTTCCAACTCTTCTAAATTTCCTCCCTTATACAATCTAATATAGTTTCAACACACTTAGACACAGGCATGATAAGCCTGTTGCTGCATTATTATGTCTTTTAAAGAAACATAATGCAAAATTCTGCAGCCTAGGATTTTCTGAACCTATTAAATGTATAATGCAGTCAGTAATAAAAGCCAATATATTTCTCACAACAGTGAAGAGGGTCGGCAGGAGTGCATGAGGGTACAAAACAGCCAAAACACTATTAATGAGGTTTTTTTGAGACTGACAATATGTAGGCACTATCATACATTTGAGGAGGAGTGGGATAAAGCATCCAGGAAGCCAAATGATATAGAAAACAGACCAGCAATATTCAGTACAGTAGATGTATTAAAGCAGTAGGTGCTATCTGTCCTTCTCAGGGTGTCTCACCGAGTAGGGAAGCAAATGCTGATTTCTAATATTTGATAGAATAGATTTGATAGTAGGTTACCAAGCACACTGCACTTCTATTGGCATTAGGAATCATGATCCCTGCCAGTGAATCACAAGAGACAGTTTTGGATCAACCAACTTGCTATATATTACATTGTTAAACTGCAGGTATATACAGGACACACGCAAACACATAAACATCGGCATCAAGTTGCAATAGAAACAATTTATTTCCATTTTGGTGTTGGTTTTGAAAATGGAGATTGTACTGTGTAACTTTTGAAGCAGCAGGAGAATCATATTGTAAATATTTGGAGTGTTTAAGCAATGTTTTGGATGTTTGGATCACTTTTGGTGATGGTAGCTTGAGATTTTGCATGATTGCCTCAGAAAGGTTTATTGATAGATTTTAGTAATCATGATAGATTTTGCTAATACTGTTTGAGGTGATCAAACCAGATCTTATAATAGACAGCAAGGCTGGTCATGCACTTCAACCTTGTCTGCAACCCATATATTTCAGTTCATGTTTTAAACTGTGCTACTGCTTGAGTGATGGTGATGGATCTCCATGACCTGGTAGGAATGAGGCTATTGAATGTGTGAAGCGAGGCAGTTGTGAAGAATATCAGTAGAGATGCATAAAGTAATACACAGTGTGAGTCAAAAAGAAGACAGTGAGAGCCTTTGGGTGCAAAGCATCAAGGAAGATTTGGCTTAGGCAGGAGGACATCAAAGGAAATTGATCAACACATAATTCAAGCATTTGCAATAATTTTCAGCCAGAAGTGTCAAGTACATGATCCATCTTGGCCTCCTCTGGAGAGCTGTAGCATCACAGTCCTTAGCTATTTTGATTTACTCCATATGATGTCAGAAACACCAGGTTACGCAGCTACTGACCTCATTCCAGTCTTAGCTTAACCTTGGACAAAACAGCTGAATTCCAGAGGCGAGCTGAGAATGACTGCCTGCGACATCAAGGCTGCATTTGCTGAGTGTGACATCAAGGAGACTTTGCAAAACTAGAGTCAATGAGAATCAGGATAAAACTGTCACTGATTGGAGTCATATCTGACATAAAGGAGGATGGTTGTGGTCATTGGAGGTCAGTCATCCCAGCCCTAGAATATCCCTGCAGGATTCTTCAGGGTAGTGTCCGAAGTACAATGATCTTAAGGTGCTTCATCAATGACTATCCCTCCGTCATTTGCTCATAGTGGGGATGTTTGCTGATGATGACACAATGTTCAGCATCATTTGCGACTACTTAGACATTGAAGAGGTCCGTGTCCAAAAGCAGAAAACCTGGACAATATGTAGTTTTGCACAAACAAGTGGCTAGTAACATTTGCATCATGCATCAGTCACTAACCATCTCCAAAAATTCTGTGGTTACAAGAGCAGGCCAGAGGCTAGGAACCTTGCAACAAGTAATTCACAAGTAAGTTGCCTGGATGAGTGATGCCCCAACAGCACTGTTGAAGTTGACACCATCCAGGAAAAAGCAGTATGCTTGATTGGCATGACAAATATTTACTCCCTCCACCACCAATGTTCAGTAGCAGCAGTGTATACTGTCTAGAAGATGCAGTGCAGAAATTCATCAAGGCTCTTCAGAGAGCACCTTCTAATCCCATGACTACTACCAGCAGAATGATAAGGGCAGCAGATATTCATGGTCACAACTTCCCCTCCAAGCCACTAACCTTTCTGTCAATGTCGCTGGGTCAAAGTCCTAGAGCTCCCTTCCTAATGGTATTGTGGACCTATCTAAATCGAATGTGTTGCAGTCGTTCAAGAAGGCAGCTCATCACCACATGATCAAAAGCAGCTAATGATGAGCAATGAATGCTGGCCCAGCCAGCGATCCTCACATCCCATGAGTGAAGTAAAAAAAGTTAAAACAACAGAGGTACTAATCAAGGGCATTTGGGTGGCGATACCATGCATGTGAATGCATAAACTGATGTAGAGAATGAGACTGTTGGGATGTCCATTGCAGAAAAACTAACAGTTAAGACAAGTTCAAGTCCAAATGAATTTTGTCAAGGTAGAGCTTTGTGAAAGCTAAAAAGATTACAATATGCATAATCTTGCTGCATGCTGTTCCAAACTATGTGTATCTAATGTTTTACTGTCAGTTTTCACACAAGATATTGATATATAGGTCTTTGTCATCAGAAAGCTCTTCCGTGTCCAGAGATGATACATCAATACAGAATGCAATATTTGTATTTAATTTGGACCATCTGATTTGATAAAAACTGAACAGCCTTTATGGCTGTAAAACATTTCAACATGACTATAATTCTATAAAGTAGAAGAAGCCTTAGCTCTAATCCATTCTTGGGTGCTATTATAGTCTCTACCGCTGGATTCATGAGCTTCATGTGTTTCATTTTATTTCAGTGACTAGAAAAATACTGGGCTTCCATGTTTAATGTTCATTAATTCGATCATGGATCAATCTTTAATTTAAAAATGAGCATTCTTGTATGTAAATAGGAGAATATTGAAAACATGTCTTACCTCAAATAGAGAATAATTAAATAGGTGAAAATATGAAAAGGAGGAAAGGGTGTCTGCTGATCAAGCCGGTTCACTCTGTGGAACATGTAAAATTTGTTTTACTGTTTACCTTATGCAACCCACTTAATTGCCTGAGCTAGGAGTACATGGACTGAAATTAACCTCAATGAATGAGCTGAAGAAAGGAAATATTAGTGAGTTTTTATGCCTGATTAACACCCAAGAACTCTTGGAGGAAGCATGAGTGTGCCATTTTGCCTGCCTTTTTGAACAATAGATGCTTTCTTTGGTACACAATGAAAGAATTGTAGCCGGCATGATATTGATTTTATGGAATTACTCAGTGTAGAAGTATATGTGCTTTAATGCATTTCCTTGGGACAGTTGCTTGGGTTTCATGTAATTTACAGTAATCCTGAAATGCTAGTATGTGTGAAGGCATTACTGCATGAAAGAAATCATGTAATAATGGTCAAGATTATGGTTGAGAGCACCTGCTAGTTGAGGTTCACTTCCTTGGGCATGATGTGGAAATCTCAGGACCAGTGAGAGGTAAATCTGTTGTCAGAGAAATGTGAACTGGAGTCTGTACCTGGGGTGGCACTGTTGGAAAAGCAATTCATGCAACACCTGTGGGGGTTTAGTATTGGACTCTTTGCTCAGTTTTAAGAAAATGAATGGTAGTAAATTGGATTTCAAAATGGTTAGAAGAAGGAAACAGTTGGATAAATTCTCAGGCCCTTGTGAATTGGGTAATGTTATTAGCCTTACCCTTCCCTATCTACATCCTACAAGTCACTGTTCCTTCTTTGAGACCCCGCTCCAAACCATAATTTCCCTCAACTTTGGCTCCACTTTCCTGGACAGCTCCTGTACAAATAAAGAGGTGCAACATCTATCCTTTTACCTCTTTCCTTCCCACCATTCGGTGCGCAAATATTCTCTCTGGCAGAGACAGTAGCTTACTTGTACATTTTATTTTAGTACCCTACATTCACTGCTCACAGTGTGGGCTTGTCTACGTTGGCAGATAAAAGATTTATGTGACTAGTTTTAGCTCCATTCAGTTTGCAAGAATGACACTGAACTGTCAGTTGTTCGTCATTTCAACCTCCACTTGACTGTTATTCTGATCTCTCTCTCCTTAGCCTTCTACACTCTTACAGTGAAGGTCAAGGGCCTTGAGAATCAATCCATTCTATTCAGCCAATTATAGCTTACCAGACTCAACATTGGGCCAAAAATTTCAGATCATAATCTTTATCCCCATTTTCATTTGATGGCAGCCGTTGGGGATGATTATTCCTATTTCTGTTTTCACCTGCTCTGAATCCATCTTTATCTTTTCCTTTGTCTCATTAAATCGCTTTCATTTGCACCTTAATTGCTTTTGTTACTTAATCTCTCCTGCTTGTTACTCTTTTTTTCCTTCTTTTCACCATTAGTCTTTCCTCTGCTGTAATACTTGCTTAGAATCTACTTTTTGAAAGACAGGAAATCCTGGAGACAGTCATAAGGTACCTAAGAAGGTGAGAGTGAGAAGGTCTCTGTGCTTCTGAAATAGTGTGAGAGAGAGAGTAGGGCAGCAGCTTCCAAAAGAGCAGAGCAAACCTTGATTGACTGGTGCATTCCAAGGTCCAGGACTACATGCTGAGGGATACACTAAAGTTTTGGACAGCTGCTGCCAAGGTGCAGAAGGGAAAGATAACTTCCTGTTGAAGTTAAGTGGGGATCTCTTCAGTTATCGGACCCTCCTGGTACCTCAAATTCATGTAAATATAGTCTTGTACAAGTAAGAGATGCCTTTGATTTGTTTGTTGCATAGAATCAAACTCCAATGTTTGCTTGTTTTTTCCTTTTGACATTGTACAGAACTGAATTGTGTTTGTGAATATAAAAGTTTTTTTATGAATAAAGTTTATATTTAAATAAAACAAAAAGCTGTGTTAAAAGCGCAGTGATAGCAAGAGATATAAAAACAACTAACAGCAGAGAGCCTCTGCAACCTATTTCTATCTGTCAGAGCTGAAATGTGACGTCACAGGAAAATGGATGATTGGTGGGTATTTGTTCCATGTGTCTTTTGATTGGCCTAGTTGTTTAAATCAGGAGATGTAATTGCAGCTAAAGAGTGCAGTTAATAAATTCAATTTTAAAATGTTAACATTCAAATTACTCAATTAATCAATAGACTAAGCAGGCAAGGTGTTGCAGCTGTAGTATGGGGAGCTGCTGGACGCCAATGCAATTCACAGTGACCACATCTGCAGCAGGTATTAGTTGTTTGAGGAACTTCTGATCAGAATTGGTGAATTGAAGTCTGAGCTGCAGACACTGCAACACATCGAAGAGGGGAGAGCCATCCGGATACCATGTTTCATGAGGCAAGCACACCCCACAGATTATTGAAATCCAATTTGGCCCATTGTGAGGATAGGACAGTGTAAATGTGAGTGCAGTAGGTATGGGGATTCAGAATTCAGATCTAGAGGAACCTCAGCCAGTGCCCTTGTGCAATAAATATAATGTTCTTGCTTTCAGTGTGAACAAGGAAACTGACTGCAGGGAAGATAAGCGAACTGACTACAACACCAAAGTGCAGAACACCATTAAAGTAGGAGGTGAAAAAAGAAATATAGACATAGGGGATAGCATAGTTAGAGAAAAAGACACTATTCTCTTAAGCAAAGACAGAGTCCTGAAGGCTGTGTCACCATCTGATGTCAAGGCTCAGGACATGCCTTATGGGCTGGAAGGAATATGGAGTGAAAGGGGAAGGGTCCAGTTGTCATGGTCTATGTATATGTTTACATTACTAGGATGAGGAAAAAGATTCTACTGTGGGAATGTGAAGAGCCATGGCTAAATTAAAAAGTAGAACCACAAAGGGAATAATCTCAGGATTACTACCTGAGCTATGTGCAAATTGGTGTAGGGAAAATAAGATTAGCGAAGTAAACATGTTGTAACCAGAGTCCTCAATTTAAATAGCAACAATTACAAAGGTATGAAGAAAGAGTTGAGCAAAGCAAATTGGGAAAATAGACTAAGAGGAAGTTCACTGGATAATAAGTAGCAGACTTATTTCAGCAGATGTTTCATCTTGTTCAGCAAAAGATTTATTCCAGGCAAAAAGAAGGACTCAGTGAGAAAGGTGGGCCACCCATGGTTAACGAACATGGTTCTTTGAGGTTTTAACAAGCAGAGCTGATAAAGAGGAATCAATTGGTTCGTCTATTTGGATTTCCAGAAGGCATTCAAAAAGGTGGCCAAGGAGAGTATCTAATGAAAAACTAAGGCATACAAAGCAGCAAAAAGTATTATGCCAGAACATTGTGAATTTTTCACAGATAGTTAAAACAATAATAAGGAGGGAGAATATTGATTATGAAAGCAAGTTGGCAAGATATATAAAAATGAATATCAAGCATTTCTACATTTATACAAAGAGAGTAGCTAAAGTAAGTGCGAGACCCTTGGAGGAAACAACTGGGAATTAAATAGTAGGGAACCAGGAAATGGCAGATAATTTAAACCAGCATTTTGCATCTGTCTTCAAGGTGGAGGGCACTATAAACAACACAAAGATAACAAATAAGCAAGGTTTTAATGAGTGGAAAGAACTTGTAACAGTCTTGATCAAGAGGGATAACCTTTTGACAAGCTAGTGACACGAAAGACAGCCAAATATCCTGCATCCAAGTATTTTAAAGGATGTGGCTACAGAGATAGTAGAGGTATTGGTCCAAATATTCCAGAAACCACTGGATTTCAGGAAGGTTCCAGCAGATTAGAAAACCACAGACATGATGTCTCTGTTCCAAAAGGAAGGGAGACAGAAAACAAGAAACTATTGATTAGATTACCTGAGAGATATTGTTAGGAAAATGCTAGAGTCGATTATTAAGGAAGAAATAGCAGGACACTTTGAAATAGCTTAACACAATTAAACAGAATCAATGTGGTTTTGTGAAAGGGAAATCATAATTGGCAAATTTGCTAGGGTTTTTGAGGATTTAACATGCAAGAGCTGATAAAGGGGTATCAGCTGATATATTGTATTTGGATTTCCAGAGGGTATTTGATAAGGTGCCACATAAGAGTTTATTGCACAAGATAGGAGCTCATGATATTGGGCACAATTATCATGGATTAACGAGTGTTAACAGGCAGAAAAAGAGAGTCCGAGTTTTTGGCTCATTCTTTACTAGAAAGATGTAACAAGTGGAGTGCCACAAATATTAATCCTAGGCCTCAATTATTTACTATGCATATTTATGACAGGAGAAGGGGGCAAAATGTAATTCATCCAAGATTTCTGATGATACAAAATAGATGGGAATGCATGTTGCAATGAGAACTAAAGGAATTTTCAAGGAGATATAGATAGAAGGGACAGTTAGCAAAAAAAAAAAAATTGACAGATGTGGCTTAATATAGGAAATGTGTGGGGTCATCTACTTTGGTAGGAAGAATCAGTAGGCTGACTGTTGTATAAAGGGAGAGAAGTTACAAAACAAGTGCAGTACACAGGGACCTAAGTGTTCTTGTGCATAACCCACAATAAATTACCATGAAGGTGCAGCAAGTAATTAAGAGGGCAAATTGCATTTTGCCTTTATTGCTAGGGAGAATTGGAAATTATAAATTGGGAAGTCCTGTTAGAACTGTACAGGGTGTTGATGAGATTGCATGTGGAGTATGTGCACAGTTTTGGTCCCTGTATTTTAAAATGGATAGAGCGGCATTGAGGGTTGTTCAAAGAGATTCATGAGGTTGATTCACAGGATGATAGTGTTGACTTATCAAGAATAGCTAAACAGGTTAGGCCTTTATTGATTAGAGTTTAGAAGAATAAGGTGTAATCTTATTGAAACATATAAGATTCTGAGCGGCCTTGACAGGGTTGATGTTGAGAAGACGTTTCTACTAGTGAGGGAACCTCACACTAGGGGGCAAGCTACAGAATAAGGGGGCACTTATTTAAAACTGAGAAGTAAAGGAATTTTTTTTCCCAGGGACAATAAATGTTTGGAATTCTCTACCGCAGAGAGTTGACAAGGTCAGATCACTGAAAACATTTTAAAAAGAGGTAGATAAATAGATAGATAGATAGATAGAAAGAAAGATGTTTCAAATATTTGTGAGTTGTGGGCTATGAAGAACTTGGAGGAGTTGAGGCCATGAACTTGGTAACCATGTACCACCATTCTATAGTATTGTGACTGATCTGATATTCCTCATATATGCTTTTCTGCCCTTCCCTGCAATCCTCGATCAAGAATCTATCCATCCCAGCCTTAAATATACACTCCACCCCACAGCTCTCTGTGACAATGAGTTCTAAAGACTCACAACCCTCCAAGGGAAGAAATTCCTCTTAACCTCAATATTAAATTAGCACCCCTTAATTCTGAGACTATGTTCTCTAGTTTTAGACTTTCCCATGGGGGGAAACATCGTCTCAGCTTTTATCCTGTCAAGAATCTTAAGAATCCTATATGTTTCAATGAGATCATCTTGCAATCTTCTAAACTCCAATGAGTAGACTCCTGACCTTTATAACCTTGAGTTTGTAGACATGCTCACCAAGCCGATAGATTTCCTTGCAAACGTTTCATCACCTGCTAGGTAACATCATCAGTGCGCCTCTAGTGAAACTTCACCAGAGGTGCACTGATGATGTTACCTGGAGGGTGATGTAACATTTGCAACCAAACCTACAGGCTTGGCAAGCATGACTACAACCTCAACCACAACCTGAGCTACAAATCCCCTTAAAAACTTTTTAACCTTTGCTTTTAAGGCAATCGCTCCACCACCAGAGATCATCCTAGTGAATCTTCTCTGAACTGCTTCGAATGAAATGATATCTTTCCTTAAACAAGGGAGCCAAACCTGCTCACAGTGCTCCAGATGTGGTCTCACCAGCACCCTGCTTAGTTGCAGCAAGACTTCCCTACTGTTTTACTCCAATCCCCTTGAAATACGGGCCAACGTTTCATTACCCTTCCTGTTTCACATACAAGCACTCTAACAAGTCTCTTTGCATTGCAGTTTTCTGCAGTTTTTCTCTACTTAAATAACAATCTGTTCTTTTGTCCTCCCTTTCAAAATGAAATTCACATTTTCTCACATTAAACTCAATTTGCCAACTTTTTACCCGCTTACATAACCTATCTGTTTGTGTCCCTCTTGCAACTTGTTTTGGAATACAGAGGCACAGTTGTTGCCTCTAGTTCAATGGTGGAGCAAGCTGGAAGGGCTGAGTAACCTACTCCTGCTGCTGTTTCTTGCGTTCTTATGTCTTAAACATTTACTGTTCTGTCCTGAAGTGTTACCTGAATGTGTATGTCTATAGGTGCGGCCTGATTACCTGAGCACCACCAGTAGGTTTTGTTTTTAGTTTGGCCTTCAAAAGGGACTCAATCTGCTTACCATGTTAATCGGTTGCTTAACTATTCCAGACAAGAATTAACTTTGTGAATAATTCTGAGCACTACGTGGACCTGTAAAAGACTATGTGCCAAATGGTGGAAGGAGCCAAAAATGGCAAACAGAATTGAATTTTATTAATTGTAGAGTTGTATATTTTCTTTAAAAATAGCAATTATGCTTTGAGCGAGGGAAGGCACAGTGACATGAAAGAACACAAAGTTTTTGAGGTTCCTGTTCACAAGATTTTTGATTTGTATCCCAAGCAAATAATGTCAAAAAGTTAACTCATGGAATGTCAAATTTAAAGGCAAGACACATGGAACATGTACCTTAAGATGTATTTAAACAATAGTAATACCATAGTTTTAGAATATAGGGAAGTATTGGATAGGCTGGGACATTTTCACTGGAGCATAGGAGGTTGAGGGGTGAGCTTATAGAGGTTTATAAAATAATGAGGGGCATAGATAAGGTAAATAGCAAAGGTCTTTTCCCAAGAGTGGGGGAGCTCAAAACTAGGGAGCATATTTTTAAGGTGAGAGGAGAAGTATTAAAAAGCACATGAGAGGCAACTTTATTACACAGAGAGTGGTTAGTGTGTGGAATGAACTGCCAGAGGAAGTGATGGATGCAGGTACAGTTACAACGTTTAATTGACATTTAGATAAGTACATGAATAGGAAAGGTTTGAAGGGATATGAGCCAAACGCAGGCAAGTGGGATTAGTTTAATTTGGGACAATGGTCAGCACGGACTGGTTGGATCGAAGAGTCTGTTTCCATGCTGTTTAATTCTATGAGCCCTATGACTCTAGCAAGAGGCAGTGCACGTTCAGGAGAATGCTGTCTGGTATAAACATTAAAGTATGAGAAAAAGAACTTGAAAAACTGAAGTTGCTTTTGTCGGAACAGAAGTGACAGAAGCCTAAATTGACAGTGTCATTTTCCTTACATGTATGGAGCATCATGAGTGCAAATGGGATTTCCATTGTACTTCCAATGATTTTACAGCTATAGAAGAAAATTTTTGTCCTAAAATTTATCTGGAAATTTACTCAAGTTTTCTTTCAATGGTTTATCACAAAATTAATGGAAAAAGTAGAATTCATGGAATGTTTATAGAATTGAAAATGTTGGAAAAATTAAATATGCAGCAATAAACACACAGATATAGCACTCTTCATATAAAGAACAGAGTAGCTTACATCTGGAGAAGTAAATGGGAAGCAGGAGTCGGCAGAACATATTCTTAATTGAAGTTATATATCTATTGTAGGTAAGTGTATGTTGTTAACCAAATGAAATTTAATGGTTACGCTTATATAATATTTTGTACCTTTGTTTACATGTTCAAAGTTAACTAATATATCAAGTACACAAATATGTAAAATCTACTACCATTTGAATTCATCTATTGTATTGGCTTAAATTTTAATATTGTAAGTGGTGATCTAACTCACTGGATTTTGTGTATTTTATTAATGCACTGTCCTTCAAACCCACAACTCCTTAAATGTGTCTCTCATCGTCTTTGTGCCTTTGATCTATGTGCAATTAAAGGTCAGGCAAAAGGCAGTGAAGTAAATGAAATAGTCATAAATGCAGCTTTTAAGCTGTTGCAGTCATAAGTCTTAAACAACATACATTCTCAGGAATGGTTTTTAGTGCTATATTAAGGACATTATTTGCATTTCTATTAACTTTTATCTTGTCTCTGTCTTTTTCGACATTTAAAGTTTCCTGATTTACGGAGGATGACTTGCTGCACTGTAAACTGATAATTGGATGCTATTGAAAGGTTGTTTTGCATTGATTTAGTTGATGAACAGAGACATTACTGAAGTAAAGCTTTCAGCAGTGGTGGGACATCTTTGGTCAGGATCAATCTTACCGATTCTGTCCCTGTTGCTTTTTTGCTCTGGCATTGATTTAAACCTCCTTCATTCGACATCAGTGGATTAAAAGCATTAAATAGTGTTATCCCATCGCATTTTTATGGCATTAAAAATCTTATACACTTTCATTCATTTAATTAAGTTTATTTTCTTTGTATAACATAGTTCATTTACAGCATTAATATGAATACACATAATTCCTGACCAATGTACTTTAATTTTTAAAACAAAATCATATGATATCCCAGTTATTCAAAAAAGAAAGTGTTTTCATGCATGTGTACAGTTCTTGTCATTAGGGTGATTCAAGATGTTTCACAAACAATAATATACCTTGAAAATGTATTTGCTGATGATATGAAGGAAAATACAGCAGCTAATATGTATACAGCAGGTTTCCACAAACATAAATAAGACTAATGACCAACTAACTAAATGGTGCTGGTTAACCAAGTCACCAGGACAAGTCTACTTTTCACATTTTGGGTTTTACACTCCTATGCTACCAAAATCCAATTTTAGTAGAGGCAGCTGCTGATTTAAATGGCAAGCTACCTCTGTAAAATACATATGCGCAAAATGCGAACCATCCCCATCCTAAACTTATAAAGATGAGACAAGCAGTATTCAAACGTAGTACTTCTGACTTCTTGGTTCATCCATCAAATGTGGCATAATACAAAGGGTCTTTGTCACGTGTCCCCATGCTCGCAAAACCCAAACTTAAATGACTACTGTTAGGTATGATTCTATGATTGGCTAGCTTTTGTTCAATAATAACGAGTGTGCTATTATCGATCTATATTTTGAACCAATTTAAGATAACCAGATTATTCAATAACATGGTTTATTAGTGTTTACCATAAGCACCATACATTTCGATGCAGGGATCTGTTTTCTACAAAGAAAAAAGAATATGTTTCAGCTTCGTATCTTTTTTGAATTGCCTGGAAGTTTGAAAAACCCATGGTTCCCATTTACCTTCTCCATGACAAAACCTTTGTCAATCAAAGATGACTTGCTGACTAATCAATGACATTTTCTCCTGTAGTATAAATGGTTATGATTGTTTGAAATTTGCTATTCTAGCATTTGTCCTGATGAGGGACCAGACAAGAGACCTGACAAAATATCTCTCTTTTCAATCATAATCTGATATTGGATCAGTTAAGTTCATTGTCTGACAAGAAAATGGAATGGTATATTTGATAAATCTGAATGAATAAAATGTCAATGAAAGGGGTATTTTTGACTGTAAAAGTACAATACACTAAGTTGCTTCATTTTATTATGGGGGTGGCGTGGTGGCTCAGTGGTTAGCACTGCTGCCGCACAGCACCAGGGACCCGGGTTTGATTCCACCCTCGGGTGACTGTCTGTGTGGAGTTTGCACATTCTCCCTGTGTCTGCGTGGGTTTCCTCCGGGTGCTCCAGTTTCCTCCTGTAATCCAAATATGTACAGGTTAGGTTGATTCGCCATGCTAGGTTGCCCATATTGTTCAGGGGCATGTAGCTTAGGTGGGTTATAGGGGGATGGGTCAGGGTGGGATGCTCCAAGGGTCAGTGTGGACTTGTTGGGCTGAAGGACCTGTTTCTACACTATCAGGATTCTATGTTCTATCAGTTCACACAAACAGAAAGACAAAGTAGGTCATGAATCTCATATTAAAAAAACATAGTACAAAAAAAAATCTCAACCTCTACAACATTATTGCAAACAACTCAAGAAAAAAGTGACACAGAATGAAACAGATCTACAGGGAGAAAAGAAACACTTAGTAGGCCTTACTCTATGATTTCTCAAGACTGCTTTGCCCAATCATTTCATTAATATCTGAATATGGTGAACATAAACATGGTGCCTTTATTAAGTATTTTTCTAAATCACAATCTGTAGGGACAACAATTAAACTTTAGCAGGGATAAAATGAACAAATTCTTGTGCAAATGAGGGGATCAATCACCTGTAATACCCACATTGTTACCTAGCTGAAGTTGAATTTCATCCATGTAGATTGAAAGCACTGCTCATAAAGGAGTAAAAATGATTGTTTGCTATGTAATCATGCAAATGTTTAAAGTGCCTGTAAAAGATTCCTATCTCTGATATTTTCATGAAGGCATTAACTCATAATATTAACATGTCAGTTAAAATTGTAGACAGAAGGATTTGACATGACATGTTCAGTGTTCATGCGATAATATTGCCCATTGAAATCCCTAATCTGTCTACTCAAATCGGCACTTTTGCCATCATATAATGTCACAAGCATAACTGTTCTCTAAAGCACATATACCTGCATTCTATTTAAACTGTAACAACTGCACAGTTCTATAACTTGACTGAATGTTTAGTCAGACTTGTTAAAAGAACAATGAACTTCACATATCCACCTCCAAGATACATGAATCCCTATCTCAAAGACTTGGAGAGCAGTGACAGGGAACAAAGGAGTTCTTACATGTTGAAGTATTACTTGAACTTTCTCCTAGGCTGAGCATCAAAGGTACTATTGTAACTCGACATCTTTCTCTTATGATTGGGTTCAGCCTTACATGAGTTGGGGCATGAGGCAAATGTATAGATCTTCTCTGCAGATGCTAAATTATCTGGTTTAAGCCACATTTAAGCTTGGCCTTAAATACCTGTTAGTGAGTTAGAATTAGCATGAACTAGACACAACAATGAGATGCCTTGATCTACAAAATGAATATTGTGAACATCACGTGAGCCCTCATTATGCTTTGGAAGTGGTCTGAAAGGCACGTTGATTAACATTTCCATAGAACAAAGTCATATACTAATTGCTAAGTTACTTTATTTTACTTCATTTACATTCAGCAAGTGAATGTGCCGAGTAAACTTTGCAATAATTTCTAATCTCTTTTTTTTGTTCAGTTTCAATTCCTCTTCAGAAAAGAAAGTATTAGAACAGCCAAGCTGTCTCTGAAAAGCAACAAGTTTGTTTGGTTGACACTTTCATTGACTTTAATCAACCTTCAGAGTTACATTGACCACATTTCAAAATCTATTCTTCTCACTCTGTTTACACTTTTTTTTTCTTGCATATAGAGAGGAAGTTGGAAACCTCACCTATGAGTCTACCTTTGCTCATGGTTGGATCAGTAGAACAGTCCAAATCCCACTGTTTCTGGAGCAAGAAAAGGAAATCAAAGACAACGTTTTAAAGAGTCGATCACACTCCTTGTATTTTAGAGATAAAACAGACACTCAGCCAAAAATTGATTTGAACTGTTACTCATGCCCAGAGTTCAGGGAGGCCAGCAGCGTTAATTGACAGCACACAGCGTGGCCAGCCTTCTGTTCTTAAAGACGTCTGACTGAATCTTCCCATGAATTTGTGAAGTGTCAATTTCAGGGAGTTTCATAATGGGTTTCAATCCATGAAACTTGCCAACTTTTCTTGTCCAATTCTCCACTGCATTTCATTAATTATGCAACCAGCCTCCATGGTACCACTCTGCTCCAACTTGAGGTCAGTAGAGGTAGAAGTGCTCACCAGTGCTGGGACCTTCCAACATTTACATGCCATTCTAAACCCCAACTGAACATCGCATCAAATGTTATGAGCCAGAATTGATCTTCACAGTGTACTGCTGTAAATGTGGCAAGGTCATGTCTGTAAGAGGCAATTTGGTACCTCGTTTTGTCAACAGGGGCTTACAGAATCAGAGATCAAAGAAACCCCACGGCATGGAAGCAGGCCATTTGGCCCATTGAGTCCACACCAACCCTTTGAAGAGGATCCCATCCAGACCCACTCCCTATCCTATCCCTGTAACCCTGCATTCTCCATGGCTAATCCCTCTAGCCTGCACATCCCTGGACACAATGGGCATTTTAATATGGCCAATCCACCTCCACATCTTTTGACTGAGGGAGGAAACTGGAGCACCAGGAGGAAACCTACACAGAAATGGGGAGAATTTGCAAACTCCACACAGTCACCCAAGGATGGAATTGAACCCAGGTCCTTGGCGCTGTGAGACAGCAGTATTAACCACCAAGCCACTGTACAACACATAGCAGTCCTGGAGGAGATGGTGGTGGAGAGAAGGTCTATCCTCTTTCTCCAGGACCATCAGAGGAGAACACAGTCCAAGGCTCTGCAAGCCTGGTCCAATATTGCCACCACAATCAGTGTGGTATCCACAGTCAGGAGGAATGCATAGCAATGCCATAACAAGAATAATAACTCGCAATGTTTTCAGCACCATAGTGGCTCCAGTGTGTATGCATCTGGTTGCTTCCATGGGCAGGTTGGCAGCTGCCGTGGAAAGCCGAGTCCAGCAGAACGCTCAGGGGCAGTTGGAAATGCACACAGAATTGCATCCCATTGGTTTAGACATTGATGCTCAGAATCAATGGCAAGGCCACACAGGACGAGAGATTGAATTGAATATTGAATGTCCATTATTGTCACGTTCATTCAAAATAAAATGCAGTGAATAACATGCACCGTTGCTCGTACATAAGCGCCGTTTACAGAATAACATAAAGAGAGTTCAACTTTCCTACTTGTATCAGAGATAAAAGGTACTGCAGATGCTGGAGAATCCGAGATAACAAACATGGGGCTGGATGAACACAGCAGGTCAAGCAGCATCATAGGAGCAG
>JAHRHZ010000014.1:28675327-28708354 GCA_024137785.1 Ginglymostoma cirratum
ATGAGATTTCTGATGAAGGGTTTAGGCCCGAAACGTCAAGTTTTCCTGCTCCTATGATGCTGCTTGACCTGCTGTGTTCATCCAGCCCCATGCTTGTTATCTCAACTTTCCTACTTCGCTGCTTTATCACCATCAGAGACCCACTCAGGGCTTTCCAGCCCACAATATATTGCTTAGAGTGTCCTGCTCCGGGATACATCAGTCTGCGCCGTGCCGCTTTTGGGGAGCCTTCTCCATGTGGAAAACGAAAGACCCTTCCAGGCCACGGAGGCTCAGCAGCCACCTTGGAAAACGCTGCCACCGCTCCAAAGCCCATCAAAGCCATTTCCCACTGAAGAGTTCTGAGGAAGGGTCACCGGATCCGAAAGGTTAACTATATTTTCTCCTACACAGATGCTGCCAGACCTGCTGAGCTTTTCCAGAAATTTTGTTTTTGCTCTCAGCCACCAGTTGCTCCTGGACTTGGCCCCCATAACGCACCGGAACGCGGCCTCACCACTGTTCCGGGCACCGGGCTCCCCCGCTGCTCTGGGGATTCGGCCCCTACGGGACTAGATCTGACCCATGTCCAATCAGCCAACGTCACTCTGGCCTGTGCTCACTCCACTGCAGGACATGGCCCGCGTGCTCAGCTCCCGCCCGGTCACCAGAAGTAACTTCTTTCCTTCAGGTTAAAGTGTTGGAAGTTAAAAATAGTTAAAGGTTGGGGGTTTAGAGGGTCTGGGGAAGGGGGAAATACTGCAAAGGGGGAACAGAAAGAAAAATCAAAAAAAAGGAATAAAGGGTCTAGGCCCGAAACGTCTAGCTCTCCTGCTCCTATGATGCTGCTTGGTCTGCTGTGTTCATCCAGCTCCACACCTTGTTATCTCAGGAATAACCAGGTGCCCCTTTCGCCTCTTGGAGAAAGATTGGTTCCAGCAGGTACCTACACAGAGGGGGAACCACATGCAGCATCCTAGAGGACTCGTCTCAGGACATTCAACAGGTGTCGGGCCCCTTCACCTCCACTATGCCAGCAACTCCCAACCCTGTGGAGAGTGAGCCTGTACCTAATGCGACACTTCTTGTAGGCCTGTACCCTCTATCCACAAATGCCCAGCCATTGTCCACTCGAACCTTTCAGGCCAACAGGCTCCAATGTGGGCCAGACTCCCACTTTGTTATGGAACCCTGGGACTGCACCTAGACAAAGTGGAAGTAAACCGGAAAAAAGAAGCTTCTGAGGGCATGTAGGTGGCTTGGATGACACTTTATTGCACATAGAGCGCCACGTTTGCAAATATACTGGAAGTTTAAAATATCAACTGTCTGGTTGACTTGTCATTTTAGCTGGATCCACAAGAATGAAGGTACAGATGTTAGCCTTTCTTAACGCCATATGATGTTGCAATCCTGGCTAAAGGAGTGCAGTTCTTTCCCCAACATCTCTCATAGCATGACTTCTTGTCATGTTGGGTGTGGGAGCATTAGATGTTGTAAAGCCTTCAAACAGTTGTTACCGTTTACATTTATTAAACAATAGGACATTTGAAAAATGAACAACCAAAAAATCTGCACTTGCTTTCAGGAGTGAACAGGAGCTGCTTTCCTTTTTGAGCAGCAACACACTTACAGTCAATGAAAGATGATTTCACCTGACTCACATCTATTGGAAATCAGTGTCAATCCTTTCCAACTTGTTATACGTAACACTGCACCGATCTATCATAACGAAGGTGATGTTCCTCCAGCTCAACATCTTCTTCTTCCTCAGAAGACTCTTACACAGACCCAACTCGTAAGTTGGGATCCATGACATTCCTCTTTGCCTGCTTCTGGAAGTGCAGGACTCAGCATGCACAGGATTGCACAGCACACTCTGGAGTGTGTTGTGGAGCCCCACACCCTGGACTTCTGGGGAGTCCACCAAAGATCCACTATTAATCCAGAGAGCCAGGCAATGTTCTGGAGACTGGGGTCGACTCCCACCACAACAGATGGTCAAACTTGAATTCAATGAAAAATCTGGAGTTAAAAGTTTCAAGATGATAATGAAATCATTGTCAACTGTCAAGAAAATCCTTCTATTTCACTAATAGCCTTTCAGGAAGGAAACTGTCATCCTTACCTGGTCTGCCTTGCATGTGACTCCAGATCCGCAGAAATGTGACTGACTCTAAACTGCCCTCTGAGCAATTAGGGATGGGCAATAAATGTTGGCTTATCCAGCGACACCCACATGCAGTGAATGAATAAGAAAAACTGTAATTACACAGCTCCCCTGCCTCTGAACCATCCAACTGACTATGTCCAAGCCTCTAGACTGGGATCAGGCAATGCCGTTCACTGTCTGTTGTCACACTCCCTGACTGACAACAATCCCCATCAGTTGTTTGAGGATTACTATTTCGACTTTAAGACATGGCTGTTAGGTTGAAGCACGTTCAGTGTGTTTGCCAGTGGCGTATCATAGTACTGTGAAAAAGTTTTAAGGACTATTGCTGCTTCTTATAGCTCCAGTTTTGTTTAGATTATTCATCTTGAATAGCTTTCAGTTCTTAAGCTTCACCCTTCCCTTGGGAAATGAGACCTGCACCTCTCATTGGGCAAACAATTTCCCAAGGAATCCTAAGACATTTGTCAGTACTTCATTTGCATAATACAGCACCAAATAAGTGTTTAACATGTCTACCAGGGCAACTGAAAATTACTACAATTGTCTTATTGGTGCAGAATGTGGATTTCCCCCAAATTTGACTTCATTGCGTCCATTTTACACACAAGTAAAGAGAGAAAAAAGACTCAATTTTAGCCCAGAGTTAAGGAAAAATGCATATGCAGCTTGAGCTAAGTACATTTGAGGAGTTAAAAAATGAAAGATAGTTTGAAGGGAACTGAGAAATGAGAGATAGCGGTAATGCCTGAAGAGTGAGCCATTGACAGTGCCAGGGACCTCTAGCTGATCAAGACCATTACGTTAAGTTAGTGGGAGTTGAGGGCACAACAGATTCCAGATGTCATCAATGGTGGAAGTCGTGACTTGTTTTCCATTGCATTAGAAAATTGTGGATTCAAATCCTGTTCTAGAGATTTGCACAAATTCGGAAGTCATCTCAACACAGTGATGATGCAAACGCGGTAGAAGAGTCGAGGAGTTCATCCTCAATCAACAGCAATAGAGTATCTGGTCTGCTATTATATTAATGCTAGCAGGAACTTGAATGAAAAAATTCTCAGCTACCTTGCTCTGATGGTGTGAGTGTAACCTTCATTCCTTGCCATCCTTCTTCCTGCCATCCTTTTTCCTTTCCTTCTTTTCTTTATTTTGTCTATCCTTCCTTCTTCTGATCAGAGAGTGGTCAGAGTTAGGATATGTGCAAGATGGCGGTACTGACACTGTAGATAGTGTTTGGGCTCCTGAGTCTGTCTTCTCTAGGCCGGCTCCATTCTTCTCTTTCTCTCCTTTATCATCTTTTTCCTTCTTTTTAGACTTTTCTGTATCTCCTAATGTCATGGGAAAGCTAGAGCATTGCTCGGTGGGTCATCGGCTGCAGCAGTGGCAGTGCTGGATGAGAGGACTCCTGGCTGGGGTGGGGCCAAAGCATAGACTCAGGGACTCATCGATCGTCATCTGTGGTGGTAGTGGTGCCTGGAGTAGGGACTCTTGGCTGCGGTAGGCCTGAAGTATGGGGACTCTTTGAGGCCTGAGAAACCTTGCAGGGAGCTTGCAGAAGCCCTGGAGCTATGTTTGAAGACCACTTGTACGGAATATGCTCTCTATTTATGTAACTTCTTAAAATCCTTTTTGTAACTCTAAATGGCGCTGGATTGTGGCAACAAAACACTTTTCACTATATTCTTCTATACATATGTGTCAATAAATAGCTCACAGTCAAGTCGCGGAGTGATTGACATAGAGGCAAGTGAGTAAGATAGCTGGAAAGTGCTACTCAGAGGACACCAGACCGCAAAAATAAGGCACTATGGCTGTTCCTGTAAAGTGCTGCAATGTTTTGTATTATTTGTCTGGTAGCTGGAAGCATGGTGAAAGGGAGTTAGGTAATAAGCTAAAAAGCAGGACTACCAAAATAGTACTCTTAGGATTATTAGCCATGCCATGGGCTAGTGAGGCTAGGAACAGTGAGAAAGTACATTTGATCATGTGGCTGCGGAGCTGGTGTAGGAGGGAGGACTTCAGATATATGGATCGTTGGGAAGTCTTCTGGGAAAGGTGGGACCTGCACAAGAAGGATGGGATGGGGCTGAACTGGAGGGGCACAAATATCCTGGGCAGGAGGTTGGCTAGAGCTCTTTGGGAGGGTTTAAACTTGTGTGGCAGGGGAATGGGAACCAGAACAACAGGGCAGTAAATGAGGGACTAGGGCCAAGAGTGAGACTGAGATATGCATAGTACAGAGTAACAGCAGGCAGAGGGAAGTGGCAGGGATCAGAGGAACTGGGGATCTGGAGTGCATTTATTTCAATGCAAGAAGGATAGCAGGTAAAATAGATGAACTAAGAGCATGGATTACTGCATGGAATTATGATGTTATTGCCATTACGGAGACATGGTTAAACGAGGGACATGACTGGGAGCTTAACATTCCTGGATATCACTGTTTCAGAAGGGACAGATTGGGAAACAAAAGGGTTCGGGGAGCTGCATTGCTGGTTAGGGATCACATCACTGCTATGTTGAGGGAGGACACATCAGAGGGATCTTGCAGTGAGGCATTATGGGTGGAGGTCAGGAATAAGAAGGATGAAATCACAATTTTGGGAGTTTCCTAAAGACCTCCCAACAACCCATGGGAGACAGAGAAGCAGATATGTAGGCAGATACTGGAAAGGTGTGAAGAAAGCAGGGTAGTTGTGGTGGGTGACTTCAACTTTCTTCTTATTGACTGGAACTTCCTTAGAGCCGGGGGCTCGGATGGAGAGCAATTTGCTAGATGTGTCCAGGAGGGCTTTTTGAGACAGTATGTTTACAATCTGGCCAGACAGGAGGCCATACTAGACTTGGTATTAGGGAATGATCCAGGACAAGTGATCGATGTTCCAGTAGGAGAGTGATTTTGGGCCTAGTGACCGTAACTCCGTAAGATTTTGAGTAGTAATGGACAAGGGCAAGAGTGGCCCTCAGGTGAGGGTGTTTAATTGGGCAAGGGCCAATTACATGCAAATTAGACAGGAACTGGGGAATGTGGATTGGGAGCAGTTATTTGAGGTCAAATCTACATCTGGCATGTGGGAGGCTTTTAAAGACCAGTTGATTAAAGTGTAGGACATACATGTCCCTGAAAAACCTAAGGATAGGAGTGGCAGGATTCAGCAACCATGGATGATGAGGGAACTAGGGAAATTGTAAGCTTAGTCAAAAAGAAACAGGAAGCATACAATAGGTCTATGTAGCTACAAACGGGCAAAGCTTTTGAGAAGTATAGAGAAATTAGGAGGGAAATTAAACAGGAAATTAGGAAGGCTAAAAGGGGCCATTAGATATCTTTAGCAAACGGCATCAAGGAGAATCTCAAGGCGTTGTATGCATATATTAGTAGAAAGAGGGTAGCAAAGGAAAGAATAGGCCCACTGAAGGACAAAGGAGGGAAGTTATGCATAGAGCCACAGGAAGTGGGAGAGATCCTTAATGAGTTCTTTGTATCGGTATTCACCAAGGAGAAGGACATAACTGATGTTAAGGTTAGGGATGAGTGTGTGAATACACTAGAGAGTATCAATTATATGGAAAGAGGATGTTTTCGGAAATCCTAAATTGCATTAAGTAGGACAAGTCCCCAAGACCTGATGGGATCTATCCCAGGTTGAGTGCAAGAGACAAGGAAAGAAATAGCTGGGGCATTAGCAGATATCTGCACATCCTCTTTGATCACAGGTGAGATGCCAGTGGACTGGACATTAGCCAATTTAAGAAAGCAAAGCAAGGATAATCCCATAAATTATAGGCTAGTGAGCCTGATGTCTGTGGTGGGGAAGCTCTTGGAGAGGATACTGAGGGACAAGATATATGTATATTTGGAAGAAAACAGACTAGTTAGTGAAAGGCAGCATGGTTTTGTATAGGGAAGGTCATGTCTCACCAACCTGATTGAATTTTTTAAAGAGGTGACAAAGATAATTGATGAGGGAAAGGCTGTAGATTTTGTTTATGTGGACTTTAGTAAGGCATTTGATAAAGTCCCACATGGCAGATTGGTACAAAAACTAAAATCACAGGGGATTCAGATGGGCTGGCTAGATGGATACAAAACTGGCTTGGTCATAGAAGACAGAGGGTAGTGGTGGAAGGGTGTTTTTTAGAATGGAGACCAGTAACTAGTGGTGTTCCACAGGCACAGTCTTAGATCATCTGCTGTTTGTAGTATATATGAAGGATCTGGAGGAAAATGTTGATGGTCTGATTAGTAAGTTTGCAGATAACACGAAGATTGGCAAAGTTGCCGATAGTGCCAACGATTGTGAAAGGATACAACAAGATATAGATAGATTGGCCACTTGGGCACAGAAATGGTAGATGGAGTGTAATCCAGGCAAATGCGAGGTGATGAATTTTGGAACATCAAATTTAGATGTGAATTACACCATAAATGGCAGAACCCTTAGGAACATTGACATACAGATTGATCTGGGCGTGTATGTCCACAGTTCCATCTAAGTGGCAAGACAGGTAGCTAAAATAATTTAGAAGGCATATGGCATGCTTGCCTTCATCAGCCAGGGCATGGAGTACAAGAGTTGGCAAAACATGTTGCAGCTATATAAAACCTTTGTTAGGCTGCATTTGGAGTACTGTGTGCAGTTTTGGTCGCCACATTACCAGAAGGACGTGGAAGTTTTGGAGACAGTGCAGAGAAGGTTCACCAGGATGTTGCCCGGCCTTGAGGGTATTGACTATTAGGAAAGGTTAAAAAGACTGGGATTGTTTTCAGTGGAAAGATGGTGGCTGAGAGGAGACCTGAGAGAGGTAAACAAAATTATGAGAGGCATTGACAGGGTGGATAGTCAGAGGCTTTTTCTCAGGGTTGAAATTTCAGTTACAAGGGGGCACAGGTTCAAGGTGAGGGGGATAAGTTTAAGGGAGATGTGCGAGGGACGTTTTCATGCAGAGAATGGTGGGGGCCTAGAACACACTGCTAGAGGAGATAGTGGAAGCAGGTAAGTTGGCTATATTTAAGGGGCATCTGGATGGTTGCATGAATAGGGAGGGAATAGAGGGGTACGGACTGAAAAAGGGCAGAAGGTTGTTTTTTTTAAGTTTAGTTAGGGCATGATGATCAGCACAGGCTTGGAAGGCCGAAGGGCCTGTTTCTATGCTGTACTTCTCTTTTGTTCTTTTGAATGCAATGCAATTTATTTGCTGGAATTTAGTGGAGGTTTGAAGAGGCTACAGCCATCCCTTTGTATCTATGTTTGTGTTTATATGTTGATATTTAATATGTGTGCTTCAAAAGTGTAAATTGAATCTTGTACTCTTATTTCAAATTTTTGTTCTTGAACATATGTTTGAAATTTAAAGGATTTACACACTCACAAGCTTACATTTTGATTTGCAAATTAATTTTTCACTCAAATTTAAAAGTTAATTTCTCTCTTTTGAATTATGACATTATTTTCTTAGCATACTATTCTCTCCTTGTTGGTACAGTTAATAAGCTACAAATCTTCTGATATTCAATTAATATTGTGTGCAGAATACATTCCTCTTGCACCATAAGCAAGAATTGTCATTTCAATTGTACCTTAAAGCTCACTGCCCTATTTTTGTGTGTAACGGCATTAGACTACCATTTCTGCGGAGAACAGGAAGTTTGAAACTCCCTGCTGCTAGCTGCAGCAGTTTTGGACTAAAGTTAGCAGAAAAGGTCACTGACCCTATTCTATTGGGTATCTGAGGGAAGGGTATAATCAAAAGAGCCACATGTTGTCATTCAACGCAAGTGGATTTTTTTGGATTTGATAGGAGAGGAGTTAATTTCCCTGGTGACCTTTGTGTAATAAAATGGTATTATCTGTTTCAGAAAAGGCTGGTTAGCAGAAAATTGGGTATCGCAGCAAGACATTGTCACCTCAGTTAGATAAGTGTTTATAAGTTTATTAAATGGCTTAATTGACATAATGAGATTAGCAGAACATTGGAGATAAGATTCGGCACTTGACAGAGATAATATTTAAGTCATGTTAGCAAACATTTATTCTGTGAAGAGACAAATCAGCCTGCCATAATTTTTTACCTGATAAGAAACACAGCGTTTGATTCATCAATTGAATGGAATCGATGTTCGGGAAACAAATTTTGTGACTACAAAGACTTCTTACTAAGGAGCTAAAGCAATTTATTTTGTTACTTTTGTCTGCAATAATGAAACATCATTCACAATGCATAGCCATGTCAATTTATTTTTGGCCACAAACAAATATTAACATGGGAAGTATTTTGCATGGAATATATCGATATGAATATTTTGCATCGTTCTTGCCCCTGAGCATGACACAATCAAATTTCAATGAACATAACTTTTCCTTTGCAAGTGGTGTCTTAGCTGAGTCGAAACAAAGAATAAGAATTAACAAAATGCAAAGAAAGCATGACAATGTAGAATGCTTTGTGATAGCTGACAAATCAAAGAACCGTCCTTGGTCATTAAACAGATTGTCTTATTGAATGTACTATACTGTAATCTATTTATATCATTATTTATACAGTTAAGCTCCTTACAATAAAGATTTTCACAAGGCATATTAATATTGCTACAGGCTGTATTATAGACTACTGCATTTAACTCAAAAGTTACTTAATCCAAATTATCCAAATTTAAATTTTTTAGCTCATAATTTCCACCTTCCTATGTTATTTACATCATTTTATTTGAATTATTACACTTTAAACGTATAAGATGTATTCTGTCAACAATAAAGATGAAAGCAGAGGCATATGGGAAGTATAATGTCCCTTTTGCAAGGCCATTCAATAGGTTTTTCACAAAATTGATCCCCAAAGGAATGGCTATCAGATCACAAAATGCAACAGAACAAGGATAGAATTGGACATTTCACCAACTATAATTATAAATGGAAGCTGCAGTGGAACACAATCTCCATAAAAATACCAAAAGTTCTGGAATCCTAACAAAAGAATTTGACTAATTCAGTCATGGTGAATTAGCAACTTTATCAGTCAGTTTGGTGAGCAACACAATTGTCCTGTTGGCCTATAAAGCTGTTTATGGAATTTATCAATTCAGTCAAAATCTAAGAGTGAAAGGTGCAATCATATCTTGCATAAATGCTAAACATAGTGTATTTGCTTTTATCATTATTCTGTCAGCAATGTAAACATATACATACAACTACAAAACCACACATAGGTGCAATTGTCATCGTAATATGATCATGAAAGTTCCATTCGCCTTTCAAAAATTTATATTAGTAATTCAATTAACATTCCTTTTTCAAAACCTGTTGTAAAAATTGAAAATAAAACTAATTGATTCAAGCTTGTAGAAGAAAGGTGTCAATAAACATGCTATACTTGTTGAAATTGTTAGGTAGCAGTATAACCATGCAAGTAATAAATAGCCTAGAAATTTTGCAAAAATCACATTTCATTTGTACTGAAGGACAAATCATTTGTAGGGACAAAAATAACTTTTTACATAGCCTGTGAATCTCAGATTATCTCAAACTGGGACACTGAAGTCTTATTAAAATGAAATAATTCAAATAAAAGATGGTTGCTTTTAAATGGTGGTAGCAAGCAACTATGACTCATGTTAATTTTGAATTGCGTTTTCTTCAGCTTTTTTCAAAAATCCTCTGAGTGCAAAATTATACTTTGTCATGTTAAAATCATTGTGTGTGATCTTGAACCACTTAGTAACAAGCTCGGAAACCTGCATTGAAAATTTTGACTTATAAAACAGCTTCAAAGATTACAAGTACCAGAATTATTTTGCCATTTTTCTTCTGTCTGCCGCTGGTGTAGTCTTAACTATGCTTGGGGGGCACTTTTGCCACCCACCTCATATCCTGCGTGTAGGCTGAACATTTATGTTCCTTAACCCCCTGTTGATTTCAACATTGCTTTACAATGCTACCTGACTGTGTCAAACATTACCGAACTTCGCAGCCTGCTTCTAAAGTTACTGCTGACCCTGCAGGACATCACCCTGCGTGTCAGCATTCATATGGCAGGAAATCTGACAGAGATTCATGCATTCAGAGTTCAATTGAATGTCATCCCATTTTATGCCACGGGTTGGAAAATGTAGATATTTTTGCAGAAGTAATGGAGCATGAGACCTCCAAATAGCGTTCCACTACTTATAGAATATCACTGATATTTATTAAAGTAGTTTTTTAAAGCTTGTTGCCGTGTTTATAATTGCTATTAGACAGAATATGATTGTTGAAGAAAAAATACACCCTTAGCTAATACCTTGTCACATTCCTTGGAATTGTCTCACAGCTTTTATCATATAATGAATTCTTTCAAAGTGAAGCATAAATTGTGTATACAAATCTGAAAATGATTTTGTAGGTAGCAAGTTCCAACAACAACTGTTTGGTGGAGTTTGTTGAGGGGAAATTGTTGACCACACTGGTGACCAATAAAGAGTTTGATTTGAGTCATTAGCATTTCTTCAACAGGCCTTATTTTAATACCTCAACTAGAGATGGCACCTCCAACAATGCGGTGCTCAGAGAATTGTTATAGTGCAAGAAGAGCCCATTTGGTTTATCATGTCTGTTCTGGCATTCTGAATAAGCATTATAACTCAGAGTCATTCTCCTGCCTTTCCTTGTAGCTTTGCACATTGTTTTTATTCAAATAGTCACTGGATGCCTTCTTTGACTGCTTTTACTGAACCTTCTTCCACCACACTTGCAGGTTGTGAATTCCTCAGCCCATTATTACTTGCTATGAGGAAATGTTTTTTTCACTTATTGCATTTGCTTCTTGTGCAAATCACTTTAAATCCGTGTCTTCTTATGAATGGGAACAGTTTCTCCCAATCTACTCTGTTCAGATCTCATAATTATCAACATTTCTATTACATTTCTGCTCAGCCTTCTCCTCCCGAAGGAAAACAGTCCCAATTTCTCCAATTTATCTCATAATCTCACATGTGATGGCAGTCTCTATGTCGAAGATCTGATGTGTCTTGTAGGGTTTGCCATGACAGGGTTGTATAGTGTTGTGGTCGAGCCCAATGAGACAACCAACGAACTGGATCAGTCGACAGAGAAATTCATTGGGGAGCGGGCAGGGAAGGAGTTGAATTGGAACCCCCTGGAGGGCCATTGCCCGGGGGCTGACAGGTACATGCAAGCCATCAGAGAATGTGTGAATGTCAGATTTATCAGCTGCACTCACAGGGTAGTGCAAAACATCACCCAGGAACAACGCAATGCCATCCGTGCTCTCAAGACCAATCACAACATTGTCATCAAACCAGCAGACAAAGGAGGAGTCATCATCGTACAGAATAGAATGGACTACTGCAAGGAAGTGCATCGACAGCTGAACAACCGGGAAAACTACAGATACGACCTGCTGAATCAACCAAATAACACACCCGTCAACTGAACAGAGCAGTGAAGACTTTTGACCCCGACTTTCAGAGTATCTTATGCACTCTCATCCCATGTACGTCTCACATGGGGACTTCTACTGCCTTCCAAAGATAGACAAAGCCAACACACCTGGACGCCCCATCATATCAGGCAATGGGACCCTGTGTGAGAATCTCGCTGGCTATGTCGAGGGCATCTTGAAACTTATTGTACAGGAAACCTCCAGCTTCTGTAGCAGCACTACAGATTTCTTACAGAAACTCAGCCCCCACGGATCAGTCGAACCAGGAACATTCCTCATCACAAAGGACGTTTCGGTACTCTACATCAGAATCCCCCACGATGACGGAATCGCTGCAGCAGCCTCAATACTCAATACAGCCAACTGGCAATTTCCAGATGCTATTCTACAACTCATCTGCTTCATCCTCGACCACAATGCCTTCACCTTCGACAACCAGTTCTTCATCCAGACACATAGAGCAGGCATGGGGATGTGATTTGCACCCCAGTACACCAACATTTTCATGCACAGGTTCAAACAAGACTTCTTTGCTGCACAGAACCTTCAAACAACACTATACACTAAATACATTGACAACAGTTTCTTCCTTTGGACTCATGGCGAGGAATCACTGAAAAACTACATAGTGATATCAACAAGTTTCATTCCACTATCAGACTTGCCATTGATTACTCTTTAGAATCAGTCTCATTCTTGGACACACGCATCTCAATCAAGGACGGACATCTCAGTACTTCACTCTACGACAAGCCCACAGATAACGTCACGATGCTACATTCCACCCAAAACATGTTAAAACAGCCATCCCTAAGGACAAGCCCTACGCATACACAGGGTCTATTCAGATGAGGAGGAATGAGACGGACACCTGAAGGTGTTGAAGCACACCCTCATAGGAACATGGTACGATGCTCAATTCATCGATTGCCATTTCCAATGTGCCACATTGAAAAACCATAATGACCTCCTCAGAAGAGAGACACAGGATACATCCAATAGGGTACCCATCATTGTTCAGTACTTCCCAGGAGCGGAGAAACTACACCATGCCCTTTGCAGCCTTCAACATGTTGTCAATGACGATGACCATCTCGTCAAGATCTTCCCCACACCTCCACTTCTCGCCTTCAAACTCTATCACACACTCTCTCTCTCTCCTACACACTCTCACACACTCTCTCTCTCTCTCTCTCTCTCTCACTCACACACACACATACACATGAATCTATGGGGTGAATTTGTATTTGCAGATACATTCTATGTTGTTCAAAAAGCACATAATTTATAGACAGTCAGTCAATGTGGTGTTTTATAAATTCCTACTTTAGAAATAAAATCAGTCTGACTCCAAACCAAAACACAAACAGATTCTAATCAAGGCCTTACACCTAACATGCATTGTCTGACCTAAAATGTCACCTCTTTTTTACACTAATAAAACTTTTAGTTGTCTCAGGACAGTTGTTTCAAAGGAATTTGGGGATTTACATTTATATATTAATCAATTAAAACCTTCTAACTGATTAAAAATTTAACAGCATCTTAGGTTTGTTTAGTATATCCTCATCAACAGTGTGACGCTTTGATCTTTAACTTATAAATTCTGTGTCTGATACTACCTCTCTCACTAATACCTGAAGAAGAAGTAAGACTCTGAAAGCTTGTGTTTTCGAATAAACCTGTTGGACAAGAGATAACAAGGTGTAGAGCTGGATGAACACAGCAGGCCAAGCAGCATCAGAGGAGCACGAAGGCTGACGTTTTGGGCCTAGACCCTTCTTAAGAAATGGGGGAGGGGAAGGGGTTTCTGAAATAAATAAGGAGAGAGGGAGAGGTGGATAGTAGATGGATAGAGGAGAAGATAGGTGGAGAGGAGATAAACAGGTCAAAGAGGTGGGGATGGAGCCAGTAAAGGTGAGTGTAGGTGGAGAGTTAGGGAGGAGATGGATCAGTCCAGGGAGGACGGACAGGCCAAGGGGGCGGGATGAGGCTAGTAGGTCCACTGAGGTCTTTCCGGAGGGAGGAGGGTAACTTCTTCAAGGTAGGCATCCTTAGAAGAGGCTTCACAATGGGGTTAAAATAAGAGGAGCTTTCCTGCTCCTCTGATGCTCTACACCTTGTTACCTCAGATTCTCCAGCATCTGCAGTTCCTACTATCTCTGACACAATTTTAAGGTGGAGAGTTTGTAAAGGGGGAAACCCAACAGACTAGATATACAAAAGCATGAAAGAGCAGTCATGAGGCAAGGTGTAGGCACTGGTGTCCAGAATTGTTGGAACAGAGTGTTCTCAAGTTGTAGAATTGGGGACAGTTACAGAGATAATGAGGCAAAGCCAGAAAAAGCAGCTTATAATATTTCCATAGGACAAAGGTCAATTTGAAATCCAAATCAAATGGATTGTAGTCATAGGGCTGTTAATAACAAGTCAATCACAAGTAACAATGGTGGACTGCAGGGTGCGAATAACCATAAAAAATGGTGAGCTTGATGGTGGGGAGGACTTTCAATCAAGTGGAAGTTTGGGGTCTGGAAAGAAGTTGTTGGATCTGGAAGTGGGCTCAGGGGCTGGACAGGGGGTGTCAGGTCAGTCCAGCATGGCTCCTGTTTGAGTAGCAGTTGGAGGTTGGGGGGTATATTTGGGAGAGTTCAAGAGTCAGGTGCTGTGGGTGGTGATACATCTAGGGTAGGACTGGTGGTAATCATAGGTCATGATGGGACTGAAATGGTGCTTTTCAAGTCTGGTAGGATGCATCTGATGTCCAGAGGGAGATCAGGGTGATTTGGACCTTGAGTCATGGGCAGTCAACTCAAGAGAGATGAGCATTGGGAATGTTGGATCTTGGGAATCAAAGTTGGGGGGAAGGGGTTCAGTGATGAGTTATAGAGTCATACAACATGGACACAGACCCTTTGGTCTAACTCATCCGTGCCGACTAGATATCCTAATTTAATCCAGTCCCATTTGCCAGCATTTGGCCCATATCCCTCTAAACCCTTCCTATTCATATACCCATCCATATGCCTTTTGTCAGAGGTTGGGGTCTTGGTGGGGCAGAGTTTGGAGAGTGGGGTTCCTTGTCAATTTAAAAGTCTCCCAGAAGTTAGAGCAAGTTTAATTTCTCTAACCTAATTAATTCAGTTGGAGCTTTCTGAGGTGACCAACTCTGAACTGACTTTTCCAGAGTCCTCTAGAGGCTGGATAATTTCCCATCTGAGGTCCTAGGACAATTCCCAGGGTGTAAAATATATTGAAAATTATGCATGGATCCAACATGCAACCCTTGTCAACACTACTACAATGATTATCTTCCTGTTGGAATATTTCTGCTCACAACTTTTCTTTGTTACTAATCATCACACTGCCTGCTTGGCTGCAATGTGCAAAAATGAGGCACAAAATGAGCAAATTATGAAATT
Source organism: Ginglymostoma cirratum (assembly GCA_024137785.1). Taxonomy (NCBI): domain Eukaryota; kingdom Metazoa; phylum Chordata; class Chondrichthyes; order Orectolobiformes; family Ginglymostomatidae; genus Ginglymostoma; species Ginglymostoma cirratum. Next base: position 28,690,343 of record JAHRHZ010000014.1, read on the forward strand.
AAGTTATTCCATATTGCAAATAAAAGTAATGTAATCAGCATCGTACATTCACTTATTGCTTGTCTTTCAAGTGCCTTTCCCTAAACTAGTTGTTGTATGTAGTGCTGCTTCAATGGCTGCAGCATGGCTACCAGAGCAGTGCTAATGTTCACCAGAGAGGGGGCTGCAGATAGTTGTGCAGGAGAACCTCGAGCAAGCCTAGGTCAAGAAAGCCTGCATGTGGACCATATCATCCTGGCCCAGGCAGCTACCATCTTTGCTGTCCAGCCGACAGGCAACAGCAAGGCACTAGCTGAACGGCAGAGATACCACTGGGGAACTACTTTCATCTTGAGAGGACAGCAAGTTCATGCTCCATGCAGCCAATGACACTGCCCAGTGGGAAGGGAGGCCAAAATGAAAGGTCAGAACACTATCCTGTATCCTGTAGTGACACTCAGCTAGCCACATTGCGCACCAATTCTGGGCCAAAATGAGCAGAAATGGTTTCAGTCTGAGTAGAAGCCTTTCACCACTTCAGTGTTGCAGTGGAAGCTATTACTGAGGTTGTGAGATCTCTGTTAGTTGCCACTCTGGATCATACTGCTGCTATCATGGCTGCAGAGACCAGAGCTCACAGACACTTACAGGGTCTCAGAGCATTCCTCAGCAACTCAATCCTACAGCACTTTCCATAGTGGTAGGCAATCTGTAATTTGTCCTCCTGCTGATACCTGGGTTGATGAAGCACCATCCTTGAAAAGTGACTGTGTCTCCAAAGTTCACCAATATACTGTCACCTCTCAGGATGGTAACATTTCTCCTCCCACCACTGCAACTCTTACAGTGCCTCTGCTGTTGTCTGCCAGTCAGCTAGCCTAGACTGCTGCTGCTCACACAGAGATAATACAGTCCAAAAGCAGGCCCTCAAGGCCTAAAGCTGCCTAAGGTCCATCCCATAAGATTGTTCACAATTTAACCCCATTGAAAGTCAGCAGCTTTCTACCAGCTAAGCTGTAATACTATGAAGGAACATTGGGTTTGGCAAAAGCACATTCAACATGTATAATTGAATCATTGCATGTTGCGTGCATTCTGGAAAGTGCTATAGGATTCAGTTGCTGAGCAAGGTTGGGGAACCTTTTTAACATTGGAAGGCTACACTTTATTGAACCAAGATTCTATTAGGCCACACGCTGGGAATTTAACATATACAACAAAATGTCGTATTTTTGTCGACATAATTACTAATTTTAACTCAAGCCTGTTATTATATGAGGACTATAAACAAAATAAAAACTCAGCAATGGCACATTTATTTGTTTGGCAAAGTTGACAATAGAACTAATAATAAGTGAAAAACTTAGACAACAAACCATTTAATGACATTTTTGTGATTGCTTATTTCGAGATAGGAATGGATATTTGGTTCCAACGCCGTTGACCGCAGCTTTAATTGGTCCTCCAGGTGAATATCCATCATCTGAGATCTCAAACACATTTTAATTTGTGTCACATATGAAAATGTTGATTCACAACAGTAGGTTGTGCTAAAACAAGACAGCATTCGACAAGCACATTGACATAGATGTGGGTATTCAATGGCATTTTTCCATATTTCATTGGGATCTTCCTTAAAGTCAAATAGAGACTTTGGAATATTATCTTCTGAGAGCTCAATCAATCCATCTATAAGTCATCAGGTGCTTTGGAGACATCAACCAAGTGTGGTTGAAAAGCTGGTTTCAGTGTGAGATCATGTTTCTCAAAATCTGCAAATCTTCCATTGTGTTCTTCAATCCGAGAGTCTAGAACAGCTGTGTATTCTTTTACATCACATTTCCTTAATGATTTGCTTGTATCCTGTTATTAATTACCTTTCTCAGTTCAGGAAAGTGTTCAACTGAAAGTCCTGATCTGGTAAGGAGCGTTTTGAAAAAGGTCAGCTTTTTCCGAAATGCCTGGATTTTTAGCCACATATCGTATATAGATTTAGTTTTACCTTGCCAAAAACATTCAGATCATTTTGCTTTGACATTATGTCACACAAAAATGCAGCATTTCTGCTGAAATCCTGTTTTGATAATTCACATGGTTCATCCAGTTCCTCAAAAAATCCTGTGATTTGTTTTAGCAAAGATGAAAGTTTTACAAATATTTGTTCTTGTGACAATCAGCACACTTTAAAATGATATGGCAGATCCACACTGAATGTTCCAACATCGAGCTGAAGAAAGTTGCGAAATTGGTGATGCCGTGATGCATTTGCTCGAATATTGTTTACAATACCTATAACTTTATTTAATGTGTCACCTAAAACAGTAGACTTAGCAGATGTTGTTGATGCAAAAGACAATGAAAGGAAATCAAAGTGTTTGGACCTGGCAATTCTTTTTGTAGTAATGCAACAAGTCCTTTCATGGAAGGTGCACCATCTGTCATACACTTACTAAGTTACATAAATTTGGTTTTGCTTCATGGTATTTTTCTTTGAAGATAGCGAAGATGTCAATTCCATGTGTCCTTGCCATAGGGGTAGCCGAAGCCGGTAACTTCTTGCGGCAATGAAAATCCGCGGTTATAACACAAATAAAAAATAACACTGTGCTGAGTCAGTAATGTCAGTGGATTCATCCAAGGCTATCAAATAATAAATGTCTTCACTTTGGCATATTGTATGAAGTTGTTCTGTTACATTGAGGGCTAATTCATGTTGCCGATCAGTTATGGTCCTTCTTGACAGAGGTAGTTGTTCATACTTATTAACCTTATCTGAACCTAAACATCCTATAACTTCAACAATAACTTCAACATTCTCTTATGATTTCCACATTGCTAGATGGCTTACCTCTTCTTCCAAGTATATGTGCTACTTTATAAATTGCTTCAGTGATGTCTGTCCCTTGTCCTGATATCATTTTAAAGACTTGCTGCCGCCGCTGCTGCTGCTTTTGATTCTTTTATTTTCCTAAGTGCAGACTTTCAGGGTTTCTCCTTCCAGTTTAGCATATATTTTGGTCCTTATGAGTTGCATAATGCTGATATGCATTGTGTTTCTTCACTGTTGCAATTATGGCGTCGGAGAGCAAACACATCATTTTATCTTTCACAGCAACTACGTTATACTGCAATTCCCATTCTTCATTGAATGCTCTGTTCTCTTCCTTTAATGTTCTTTTCTTAGTTTTTGACATGACTGTGTTTCCAGTAAAAATTTAACAAAGGTACACAGGTTTAAAAAGGCAGATTTAGTATTTGTGGACAAATAGGCAGAAAGCCGCAACAAGTAGCCCAAAAGGCCACATGTGGTTTAAGGAATGGTTGGCTTGTGATGTATTTTATTTATACATTGTTGCCATGACCAAACTGCTATGATCTACAACAGTTTAATATAAGGTAGGAAAGTGTGGAGCTATGGAGATCCTTGGGTTACTTTTATAAGGAAAGCCAGAGTCTGATGAGACACTAACAACAGCCAGGCAAGAGTTCTAACTTTCCAGATGATTCTGCTCCTGCAATTCCCTCCTCATCCTCAACTTCCTGTTTCTCTCTGTTGTGACCTTCGAATTGCTTGTGGCCAGATTGTGGAGGATGGAGCAGACAATCACAAACCAGGAGCCAAGCTTTAATGAGTACTGGAGAGATCAGTCTGATCAAGTCAGACAATGAAAGTGGAACAGTTGCTTCAGAATATCAATTGCGTGCTTCATGACATTTCTAGTCACAATGTGCTTGTCATTATGGCACGACTATCTATATGTCACTGGGTAGCAGAGGCGATTCATCAGTCACATGTACGGCAGGTAAATCCTGACATCAAAATCCATTCTCTGGCTCAAAGTGATACTTCTAGGATAGCTGGAATGGCTGACTGGCCCAGAATGAGCTTATCTTGCCTATAGCCAGGAAAGCAAGCATTCACTTACATGCTGGGTTGTTTGTGTCATGTACTCATTGCACATTCAGGGAATGGAAACCTTTGCAATTCTGATACAACTCCCAATTGACATATGAAGTCTGTTCATTTGAAGGCCCTCAGCAACATGGAGAATTCTATTACCCTGGCAAAGAGGTGTGTCCAATCCTGTTTCTTGTTGTTTAGGACAAAGACAATAAAATCCCTTTCCTTATGGACAGGATCTTGATTACCACTCCGAACAGATGGAAAAGTGAGATATGTTACCAATGATGCTAGCAACAGCTTGGAAGCATCAAAATGGCTTAGACATTCAGGGCTACAGTGACTTTGACAGCTGCGGGAAATGCCATCCTTGCCCAGCTCTGCGGCTTCAAGTCCAGTTTAATAAAGTAATGCAGTTCAGTGACCATATTCACTTTAAAAGAGGTTTACTGAGAGACAGAGGGAGTTCTGAGCACTGAGATTCCGATTTAAGAATGCTCTCTGAAGACCCTAAGTGGGCCAGGCCTTCAGTTGAGAATCTTATTCTTTCTCTCATTTGCAAACGGGTTCTCCTCTCCATTACCTCTCTTGCTATATTCTGAGAGAGACTACAACAGTCCACATTGGAGTAAGTGTTGCACTCAGAGGCCATACCAAGCCTACAAAATATCTTCTGAAGTTCCACTTCCTTCAAACTGAAAGAACTACATCAACCTATACAACAAACCCCAGTAATTGTTCAGCAACAAGTAAATAATCAAAAATACTTCATAGAAAGAACATAGAACATAGAACAGTACAGTACAGTACAGGCCCTTCACTCCACGATGTTGTGCTGACCTATTATCGTACTCTAAGATCAAACTACCCTACATACCCTACATTTTACAATCATAATCTATTGTCATCTGAAAGTTGATTGGTGATCTTTGTAAATGGTCTGGTGGCAATGTGCCTGGTGCAGCTGAATGTAAGTTTGACAGCACACGCTAAGAGAGGAAGTCAATACAACTGGTGGATTGGGCACCAAATTTGTGTTTGATGCTGACCGATACCCATGACCTGCTCACTCTATGTGCTTCATGCATAGCCGCAGGATGCTTGTGTTATTCTCTTTTTTATACGTAACAATTAGAATGGTGCATTCTAAAACCTTAGATACCAAAGTCATTGGGATCAGACTCCTTGCCATTTCTACTTCTCCAAGCATTTGGAACACCAAATTCAACCACACTGCACAGTCACAAAATGCAACAAATCTATTTGTATATCTGTAGTCAGGCGAGGTGGTGGGGTAATGGGGTAGTGGTAATATCACTTGACCAGTAATCTAGAAATATTCTAGGGACATGAGTTTGAATCCCATCATGGTGGATGGTAAAATTGGAATTCAGTAAAAATCTGGAATTAAAAGTTAGCCAATGGCAACCATTCAAGCACTGTTATAAAAACCCAGCTGATTCACAAATGTTCTTTGGGGAAAGAAATCTGACTCCAGATTCACAGCAAAGTAACTGACTCTTAATAGTGCACTGGACAATTAGTGAAGGGCAATAAATGTAGATCTAGCCTGTGAAGCCCACTTTCAGTGAACAAATAACAAAATAGACTGCAGTAGGGCGTTTTAGTGCATTTATTAAACTTTGCCTCAGGACACATTGTGGAGAAATGGCGATCAGTGTCATTAGCACTATTCCTTGATATTTTTCCAAGCAAACCATCACATAATAAAAGCAACAAATGACCGAATTTCAGGGTGTACTGATGATTGTGCTCGCAATGTTTTAGGCTACAGTTTGTAACAAACCTACACAATGGTTCACAACATCAAATACTCTTTTTAAAGAAAGTCTTTAACGTCTACTAATTAAAGGTGGGTGAAAATTTACAAATGAATCTTCATGAAGCCACAAAACTTTAAATATCACAGAATCACAGAACTGTTACAGCACAGAAGGAGGCCATTTGGCCCATTGTGTCTGTTCCCTCCTTAGGATCATTTTGTGTAATGCTACTTACCCTGTCTTCTTTGTAACTGGGCGCATTATTTCTTTTTAAAAAACAAAACATTTCCCTCTTGAGCATGTTGACTGAGTCTGTTTCCACTTACATAGTGGGACTTTTCTTGTTGATTTATATTTACAAAATCAATTGCAGCACTTAAATTCAGGATTTAAGTTCAATGACTAGAATTGATTAGGATCAAAGGCAACCACAGGCATAATTTTCTCAGGGTTATGGGATTGGGGTGGAAGTCAGCAGCGTTAGTTATATGAAAAGGGAAAGCTGCCTTGGCATATTATTTATGAATATATCACAAACATACAAATTAAGGACAGGAGTGGGCCATTCAGCCAATTAAACCTGCTCAGCATCCCAAATCCAACTGCAATGGCTTTCTCTGCTGCATGAGAGCTCCAGAAATTATCAAAGCGTGCCTGCCTGGTCCTGGTTCTTGAAAGTAAACTTGCCTGTTCTCTAAGGGTGCCTAGGCATTGAGACCCTTAGTCTTCAGGCTGCAACCTCTAGCCACCAATAGCTTTTGCTATTGGTGCTGGCCACAAGATTAGGAAGGCAACTTTGGTGATTTATGGGGTGAGGTTAGATTGGGGGTGGGGTAGGGGGGTCTGGATAGTGGCCCCAGCGGCAGCTTGTTAATAGATGGCTGCAGTTGCAATGCCACTCTAGAGATCCTCTATCTGTCAGAACAGGGTCTGCTTCTGCTTTGAGCCTCAAAGACCCAACTTCATTCTGGGTGGCAAAATTCAGACCCAAAATGTAAACTAAACACTCCAACAATAATCCCCTCAAGTTTTACTTCAGCTATTAAGGGCCTTAGCCATATATAATGTCGCCATTTGCATCCAGATGGTTCAGTATAAATGTCCATAGACGCTCCGCTCCTTTAAAAGGTGAAAGCAGCAGCTGACAGTAATCTTTACAGTAACTCTCATCGTCAGAGATACGTCTAATATGGTGAGGGTTATTTTAAGCATTTGCCCAACGGGAAGAAAAGAGTTGTAGCGGAGTTTTATTAATAGATTTTCAAAATCCAATCCCAAAGCTCAGTCTTTGATTCAACAAGGGTTTCAACAAGGGTTTATTTGGATTTTGGAGAGGTGCGTCAGTCATAATATATAAATCAGGATTGATTTCTAATATTTTGACTGTCACTTTAAATGAAACACTAGCTGGCACAGTTTTGTAGAGCTTAGGAAACTGGGCAAGTGAAGGATGGTGCAAGCGGAGGTCTCCAGTAGAGAAGTCCTCATGGAGCTGGATTTTCCATGGCAGATTATCACGCTGGTCCTTCATTTTATGAAAGAAGGAAACCTCATATTTCTGAGATGAGATTCCCTCCAGTTCCACTTCAGAAGTGCAGAGCAGTACTTCCATTCTGTCAATACTTTGGTAGTTTAGAACTGTCAGGGTGAAGGCAAGCCACGTCCCTCTTTTCACAGCAGTCAACCATCATATTCTGGGATTGAAAGGCCTAGACAATCACTTTGACAGCAGATAGTAAGATAAGTATACATTGGGGTGCTGAGATGGTAGGGATCAGTTGGCTGAGGGAAATAAGGAGCCAAGTAAGGAGGATACTGTGTAAGTAGGGTGTCAACTGGGGAGGAAATAACATGCCAAAGATAGGATGTCAGGTAAATATGGGTTAGGGTGCCAAGTAAGTATGATGCCATTGGGTAGGGTGTCAGCTGGAGAGGCATAGAGTGCCAGTTTGATAGGATGCCAAGTGGGAAGGGGGCAGGGTGCTAACTGGTTAAGGTGGAAAGTGACAAGGTAAGCAATCCAGTGTTCAGGGTATGCCAGGGTGTTTGGGAGAGATGGTGGGGGGAGGTGTAGCTAGGTGTGTGTGAAATAAGTATGGCATCAGTTTAATAAGTTTTCAGGAGTTAAACTATACATTCAATAGTCTAAAATTTCCTGAGTGACTATTTTACTTAATTTCATCAAAATCCTTTGAAGACTCTGATTTCAATGGAGATGTTTTGGGGTTCCAAGCATAGAGCAATTGTCCAACAAACAGTTAACTTTCCTGGTCAATTCCTTTAGAGTCTGCTATGAAATGGTTTCTGCAGGGTCCTCATTACTATTCCCATCAACATTGGAACTACAACTGTCTGGCTAGCAGAAAATCCAGGCCGTGATGTCTTCCCATTCCTCGGATTATCCTCAACCATCCCTGCTTGCTGCTTTCTGCTGTTGGCTTTCCTGCAAAGCTACTGCCAAGCCCCTCAATCTGTCTGGCAACCAGCAAGAAATGGAGTGAAAAAAATGATAATGTGTTCTGCCATTAAATCCAGCAGACCTCTGTGTTCCTGCACTTAGAAGTGTGTGCCTCGACACCCTGCCGACCTCGCTGCAAATATAAGAACCTTTATCTCTGCATCACCCCCTCAGAGCATGTACAAAGATAGTAAAAGAACAGGTCTCCTGTAATTACTAATGGCACATAAGAATCTCAGAGAAGGATTGGGTTAAAAATAATGTTTCTGCATGATCCACAGCAATTAGTTTGTGTTTTTTAATTACCTTAAACTCCTGCTAATTTGTTATTGCTCACATAATACTTTGACAGTCACAGTGCCAATGTAACTAGTGTTTTAGCTGCACCCTCACTTCTTAAAAAAATGAATTTATTTGTTTGTTTGTTTATTTTGGTTAGTATTGAAATGAGAAGCTTAACCTTTTAGGTTAAGTATCTCAGTATTGTGTGAACTTTGCGATATCTTTCTATTTAAGCTGGAAAAATTTAGCACAGATAATACTTCCTCTAGCTCCCTTTGATCTAATCTCTGACAAAGTCAATTTCCTGCAATTAGATGTACTACAAAGAACGGATGAAGGTATTGTCAGTTGGTGAGAAATGCCTGGAAAAGCGCAGGAAAAATGCTCAAGTTCATTGTTGAGCAATTTGTATATTTTTGCTAAAAGTTGTCAAAAGCACAAAGAGTATGCAAATGATGTTATTTGCACCATGATCATAGAAGAAAATGTTCAAGTAAGTAGAGGCATGGCTGATAACTGTGTAGGAGGAACACAGAACAGACTGTGCTGCTAGTTGACATAGTTAGGCAGGGGGTAGAAAGCAAAGTCATTATATGCAGACAGTCCAGCAGTGATATATTATTACTGCCGCCCATGTCCAACAGGATTGTAAACTCTCTAAGCTTGGAAATTGTGACTGAAGGTATTCAAAACTCAAACAATAAGAATAGTAACTGTGTAAACCAATTAGATATATCATCACCAGTCTAATAATGCATCCAGGCTTTTTCTCATTATCTTAATCAAATACTTTATTTTTAGATTAAAGTGCAGTGTTAACACACAGTACATTTCCTTTGTGTATAAGAAACATTTAAACGTGATTCTTCCTGCTCGACAGAGAGTGATGTGCAAGAAGCATATTTGCTTTAATAGGCTACAGTTTATGCAGCACTGAAATACCGATTTTCGTAATGGAAGGCAGTGTCACACTGTTTGAAGTATAAGCAAGTTTGTGGAATATATGAAATGTGAGTATGAGAATGTCAAGTTTTAATTACTTTATTTTGCATATCTAAACTGGGCTTATAATTAGCATACCTGTAATACATAATTTCAAATAACTTAAGAATCATTTCTACGCAGTATTGCGAAGGAAGGTATTAATCACTTTGAGCTACAGTCTACTTTTAATCAACAACGTTAAATATTGTCTCAGTCATTAAAACAATATTCTTGACTCTAAAATAGTATTCAAGCCAAAAATAATAATTTTGAGTGATGAACATGGTGCAGAGCCTCAGAGGAGACAAAAGGAAGCATAGAAAATGCTTAATCACATTTTTTTGGCTTTGGTAGCCTCTTTCATTGTAAATAAAAATGTATGTGCTTGAAATAAAACTATTTTCATACTCAACCAAAATGGACTCTATAAATAACAAGGAAGAGAAAACTCTTAACTCAAATATGTGAGGTGAGAAAAATGTTAATACAGTGCTGTAAACAGTCATGAGTTACACACACATCACAAGAGAAAAGTGTTTGTTTACAACATAGGCAAATGCTGAAATCACGCTCATTAAAGTATCCAGTGATTTTCTCAGCTCAAACTCATATTCTGTTTGTTGTATAATAAAATGTTTAAATGCATACTTAATTTGAAATTGTACATGAAATGAAAATCTGTACAGACGCATAGACCCAATATATTGCAAACTGAGAAGAAAATGGTTTGTTTACTATCTATATAAACACTTCTCAAAAGCCCTTTTTAACAGTTTAATTTTTTAGTGGTGTCTCTTTCTTAAAATGTGATCCAACACAAATAGAATCAAGCCATATAAACGGCCTTCATAGTTTGCCTTAGCACTAAATGTGATACATTAGATTAAACCATAACCAAGAGAAAAAAAGTCCAAATAAATATGTGAATTATTCATTGTTAATGTACAATGAAAGCTTATTAGTTTGAGTGAAAGGGAAAGGTAAGCACATGACATTATCTTTAAAAATAATAACAAAATACAAATTCTAATTCAGTGAGATTCATGATCCAGTAGTCTGTTACTTTTGTGTGTAATATGTCTGAGAATGTCAAACCATAAAATCTGAGTTTTACTGGTGCTGTGTTAGCGTGACAGAACCTATGCAGGGGCAGCATTCTGCACTGTGGTTTATAGTCCATTTTCTCCCTGTTTCTGTGGCTATTACAGTGCACTTAGTCTGGCGCTGTGCCAACATTTAGAAAGGAGTATGAATGTACAGTGTACTTAGAAAATGTGACACAGATTTTCAATTAAATCTATATATTTTTTAACACTGACTGACTGATCATTTTTCAGTCTGACTGCAAATTCCTTATTGCTATTAAACTAGTATATAACAAATCTATGTAAATTTATGCTGCACTATTAGAAACTGTTTTGGCTATTTGAATTGCGTAAAATTCATAGGATTATGTTTATTTTTGTTCCCAGATTCTTTATTTTAAGTCAATTATTTTTCTTCCATCGTAGCCGTTCAACTTATTTCATATCCATCATTCTTTTGAGAAATGAGACAAAGGGGAGACAATATACTATCTTCAGATCCTCCATTGATGCAACAAGCGAAAACTGGCTGAAAGGATGAAAATACAACATTCACACACTGGAAACAAGGTAATTAACAAATTAATGCCAGTTGAAACTTATGTTTATAAGCAATTGTTTAGTTCTCTGCAGCTTTCAGCTTCTTTTAAAGTTAACCAGTATTCCCTAAAGGAAATTTATTATGTTCACTACATAAAATATAAACTACATAGCATTGTAGTGACTGTAATGAGGTCAGCCACGTAGACCTCACAGATTATGTGTTTCCTGATTGGGGCTGTTAATCTGGTCCAATCAGGGAGCTTTAGCTGAGAAATAAGAACAAGAATGTCAGACATCCTGTTCACTCTGACAACTGGCTCTGAGGGAGCTAGATCAGTGACAAAGCCTCTCCATGTGAAAATAAAGGGTGACTTGTTGATGAAATTCAGGTCTCTGTGGAGATGTTCCAAACATCATTATATTTGTCTTTGCAATATAGGTATAACAGTTAATACAATCCTTGTACCATTTTCTGAAAATATTTTATACCTACATTACAATTATGGCAGTTATGCTACCTATTTTTATCTGCAACAAAATGATTTGTGGCTGATTAGAGCTCAGTAAACTGCCTTGGGGCTTCTAATGCATTTGTTGGTGCTATATAAGGTTTTGGGTTAGACAGTTACCTTAGATGACGAGCACACATTTTAGAATAATGCCAACAGAGTGGGCTCAATTCCTGTTCCAGCTGAAGGAGAGTTGGGTCTGCCTCTGTACTCTCCCTCTGAGTGGGAAAGGCATTAACAAATCACCACTGACAATAACAGCCAAGAAAATGGCCCAGGATGAAGTATCAACAGACAACGAACCAAGGAGCTCATTAATTAATGAGCATTAATGAATGAATATGAGATTTCTGTTACAAAGGGAAAATTTTTAAAATCTTAACTTGATTAAATTAAGCTTTACTTCCATATTTTTCGAAGTGAAGCTAGATCTTCGTAGTTGATGCTTTTGTAGATGAAGTCTTTTTTACTTTCAGTTCATTTCCATGATGACCTGAAAGGACTGGGAGACTAATAGGTTAAAATCATTCCATTGAATGGTAGCAATAGCACACAAATGTCTTGGGACGAAAACACTTTATTTTATTTTATGTTTCATCCTTACAACTCTTAATTCAAATGGTACTGTCATCAGGAAGACACATTCGGGGTGTCATTTTTCATTTATTTGCAAACAGGGCATTCCATTTGCAAAATATTAGATCAAAATTTATCAAAGGATCACATGCAGCAGTTTCAAAAAATGATAAATGAATTTTCTCATTCTTCTTTCTTTCACCCAACAATTTACCAAATATCTTTTTCATGTAAAGAGTGCTCTTTCAAAACAAAAAAAAGTCCCAGTGTGGTGGGCTGGAAGACAAGATAATAACAAACTAGCAGGAACCACTTTGGGGACATCTCCGAATGATCAGCTGATGGGATATCTCCCTATATTAGGTTTCCAGCAGATGGGTTATCCCATTCAAGAAGGCAGCCAGTCAAACTACCCACACTTAAAAGCCCAGTTTACAGACCCAGTGGCAATTTGCAATGGTGGACTGGATCCCTGCCATGTGAGCTAGTCACTGGCTTAATGCAGATTTCCTTCCTGTGGTAGCTTAAGGAGGGTGTTGAAGCTCCAAGGCACAACAAATGACTGTACTTAGATAACTCCCAAAGGTTTACATAGAACATAGAATAGTACAGCATGTTACAGGCCCTTCTGTCCATGATGTTGTGCTGAACTTTTACCCTAAACCTAAGGTCTATCTAATGTCCACCCCTACCTTATACTATCATCCATATGCCTATCTAATTGCCGCTTAAATGCCCCTAATGAGGTCGACTCCACTACCCTCTCCGGCAATTCATTCTACCCTCCTTGGGTTTAGTACCCTCCTTGGAGAAAATTTACATTTGATTCTTGGCCCATGAAATTTTTTTTTTGATAAAATGTGATTGGCTAAATTTTTGAAATCTTCTGATTGCCTCAGTGTCGAACACCTACAGAATGAAACTAAGGATGTTTGAAGAGCTGCTTGTTCTATGATAGGACCAGTCGTTAAATTACAAATCGATCTATCGCTACTTAAGAATCTTTACGACTTGAGCATTTTCAGCTTTTTTTTAATGAATATCACAAACAGTCAAGAAATTCACTCCCTTAATTAATCGAAACTAAACATATGAAAATATTATGCATAACCTGTTCGGGAAGCTTCTTTTTTGCTGCTGAGAATTGTCTTACTTCTTTCCTGATTCCAAAATGATGAAGCTGTCTTTGGATCGCTCTTCTAGCTGAATCTCAGAACCTTTGATGACTCACATCTGTAAACCTGGCTGGTAACTAAATAGGAACAATAAGAGACTGCATAGTCAAAATTGCTGGCAGAAAATGCCTTCACATTTTACTGAGAAGAACATATGAACTCTTTGTACCTGACACTTTACACAATATGCTCTCCAGCTTTGCGAAAACATTCTTTCATGTTCTGACTCTAATCAGTCATGTCTGCCAGCGGAGGAAACAATGAGGCTCATTGCTACATGCAACTGTCATTTGTTCCATCTTCCTGGCTCTTTGCAGCTTCAATATCTTTGTGGTATTTAGTGAAAGTAATTTTCAGTTAGAATCTCCTGCCCTTTCAGTGAGTTTAAGTATGGCACTTCATCAATGACCAAAGCATTCCTACCTATCTGGAATGTATCAGGGCAGTTGATAAAGCTTCGCAGTACACCCTGTGATAGTACATCCCATCATAAATAAAAAGCAGAAAGGGCCTTTGTCACTGTTTATCTGTGCTGCTTTTATTCTTTGCCCTTGATTTCCTCTTCAGAAAATTGATGCACCCTTAAATTGAAGCAGTAAGCTTGACAGGTGATGGTTAGGCTGATAACTGCTCAGATTTCATCAGCCAGTGTTTTTCTGGTGGTGCAATTCTAGGAACTTTCAACTAGATTACCTGTCATCCACTGCATCAGATAAAAGAGGGACAGTTGAAAGATGCAGTTTTGCCACTGCACCTCAGAGGAAATGAAAAGTGCAGGTGAGGCAGCTGTTAAAAACAGTACAGTTATTTTCTGTCACAAAGTTTCCTCCCAGGAATTTCAATCCTGCAGGCTTTAGGATTCAAAGTCAATAATCAGCAAATCAAGTGTAGAATTTTGATTACAGCTAATTATGTGAAATAGAATTGTAATGAAATAATGCTATTTTAGTCTGTATTATCCAATCAAAGTATTTAGATGTATTAATCCTAGCCTTGCAAAATGAAAGGCTGCAGTAATCTGCATGAAGTCTTTTTTAAGGAAGGAAGCTTGGCTGTCAGTGCCTCTTTAGTAACAATTATGAAGGGTTATGATTAGTTTTAATTTTTTGGTGGAGGTGGTTCTGACTGTTTATACTGATTTTGCAAATAGTCTTGTTTAAACAGCAAGGGTTGATTACATCATCAGGGGAATTCACTTGGAAAGCAGCTGAATGAACATCAGCAAAGATGCGGGGGTGCCTTAGCAATCCTGACATGGCAACTCTAAATTTATCTCCATTTCATTGTCTCCCTAATGATGACATAGGCACTTATGCTCGTCCACAGAAATAGATTAAAGAATGTAGATTGCTTGTAATTCTCACTAACTGAATTGTAAAGGAGAATGTTGAAAGTTTAATTGCTCCTCTAAGTCTATATGCATATTACTTATCAATACATATACTCTTATAACGTTAATGCAAAGTCCAATGCAAAGATAAACCAAGCATTTTTATGAAGTAAATACATGAGTAACTTATTGCTTCTAATGAGAGCAAAATAAACCCTCTTGTTGCAATCTCACTCATTTGCGCATTTTATGATCGGGTAGATCTTCTTCCCTTCTTGAAGTGCAATTTTAATTTCATAAATTAATGCTTTAAAAACTTTTATTAATTTTATCTACTCCAGTCATACCTTTTGTTCATATTTCTACACCATAAATGTTGCTTTGTTATTTTGCTGTAAATTGGGAATCCCCTTTTTGATTGCTTATTTTGCCTAGCTGTGCTATATTGCAGGGAATAAAGAAAAACTGAGTGCCAGTTATTTGTGATATACATGAAAAATGTTAAAAATACTTATCAAGTCAGTATCTGAGAAAGAAAAAGTATAGATAGTTTGTAAGGTTGCTCTTCACTTGAGAAATTTTGTATTTGATTGTGAATTAAACTACAAAAGTGGTTATTTCCTTCTTCATCTAATCCTACTATTGGTTGTAAAATACTTTCAAACCAAACACCATTTGTTTTCTGGATCGCTGCAGGAAAATAAGACTATGAATGATGAAGGCATTTAATATTTTTTCTTATTTTTCTCTCACCCAACACTTGTTAAAATCCATTCTTCTTCGTTTACTTTTTTGCCATAGTTAACAATCCTTTGTCAATGCATATATTTAAATGTTTAATGCTCAGTTGATCATACTTTCTAGCTTAAGCATAAACACTTTCTAAAGGATCACTTTCCTAAAGATACCAAACAGCCAAAATTTTTAGGAACGCATTTACACATTGCTATACAAAGCAACCATAGGACTAAATGATTGTTCATAACTCATTGGCATCATCTGGATTGCTGTTACATAGCCATTGCAAAACCTTAGTTTGCCTGAACTTCGAATATACTTTTGAAGTTTAGGCTTTTAAAACTCATTATTATGAACACTGATAAAATTATATTGCAAGGTTGTAAAGGTATTTGGTATTGAAGCATGAAATTCAAAGCTGCACTTTAAAAAGCCATGAGTTTCCTCTTTTACCATGTTCAATCTAGATTAAATAACTGAGGGATAGGATTCTTGTTCAGGGGCTCCTATAGAAGCAATGGCGTTGGTTGTTTCTCTAAGCACAGCTTATAATTTCTACATCCCATAGCTGATGCACTGCGATATTTATTCATATGCAGTGAAACTCAGGATGCAATGTTGTGCCCCCTTTGATGTACTGTAATGTGGGCCAAGTCTCCACATGTGTTTCTCCTGTTTTTCAATAGGTGGAACTGATGGACACTCTGGTGAAACAAGATTGATGGCAAATTAGAAACTGGCTTATTTTAGTAATGCATGTGATTAAACAAAATAACTATTTCCAGATTTATCAAAGTTCTCCTATAACATTCCCCATGTCAAATAGCAATAACACTGACTATACTATCCTGAATAGTGGATGAAATATTCCTTCTTTGCCTCATTGTCTTTCAAGGCAGGCTACATCATACTATAGTATGAAACATTTATAGCGTAGCAACAGGAAATTTGGCCCAACAAGTCCATATCCATGTCATTACATGCTACTTGATTTAACCTCATCATTATATCCTTCTACTCCTTTCTCCCTGGTGTGGTTATCAAGCTTCCTCTTAAATGCATCAATGCTAATTGTCACAGCTACTCCTTGTTGTAGCGAGTTCCACATTCAAAATATTTTCTGGATATTGCAGTTTCACCTGAATTTCTCATTGGCTTCATTAATAACAATCTTACAGTGGTGGAGAATAGCTCTAGTCACAAGTAGAAATATCTTCTCAACATCTACTCTATCAAACTCGATGTTGTTTCTTCTTGTCATCGCTACATTGCCTGAGGTATCTGATGTAAAATATACCACAAAAACTGGTTATTGTTAAGACCAACATGTTGAAGTTTCTTAACATCCCTAATTATTTGTACTTTCATAAGATCTCAGACATACACACAGCCTGGATTTTCTACTTACTGTATCTTTATTACTTGAGTATTACACGAGTGTAACACGTGTTATATTACATCTATATACACAAGTATATTAAATATTACACGAGTGTAACTCAGCACATGGTTGAATGGCTGACTACACACTACACGATGGAAGTGAGGTAAAAACCTTTATCTGGAACATCATATGTTATTATGTCATTTAACTGTCATAAAGGAACAGGCCTAGTTGATCTGGAATCTATGCAATAATACAACATTCCCCTGCCATCACGTTTTTCCTTTAATGAATGGGAACACTTTTCCAATAGATACAAATAAATCTACGTAAAATGTTATGCCTATGCATTAAGATCTGGTCCTTATAGAGTTATGACTTAGCTGAGAAGTTGCTTTCTAAAGTGCTATTTGTCATCGCAGACAGATGTGCATCACTTGCCACAGATGTATGGTTGTCATCTGGCTTGATATATACAGTGCAAAAGTCATCATCCTGTCTGGAGTGGATTATTATATGTAGTTCAGATGAGTTTCCTCCATTTTCACACAATTTAACCACTGCTCATTACAACATCATATGACCTAAGCTGGACACAGTGAGGTAGCATCTTTCTATGAGCCCATATATTCATATTACAATTTTGAACTCTCATATTTTGTCTTTGTTCAAGTTAGGATGACTGCCTGCCTGCTTATTAATCATGCTTTTGTATCAAAATTGTGCTTTTACTCCCTTCCTTCCAACACTGTGTCACACACATGTGATTGGACTGTAACAGTGGAGGAAGGAAGAACTGAGTGGACCCACCTTCCAAACAGGAGAGCTGCCAGTGTAGGTAATCTGTTCCCTTGAGAAGTAACATGGAGATTAAACATAGACACCCAAAAAATCTGTGCAAATCATTTTACACTTCACTATCAAGTATTTTACAAAATGAACTGTATATTCTTCAAGACCATTATTAGACAAAGGCCAGTGAGGAGAAGAGGTAACATGAAGACAACAGATATCGTGGACCTGTTGTGAGATACAATTGGTTGAGGAACACTGAACATACTGAACATGGGGTTATTGCATCAACAATTGACACATTTGTGTATCTTTGCAATAAAATCAACCAGGTAGTCAGTCATCAATAAGTAATTATGTACTTGGACAAGGACAATACCCCCAGTCTCTCAAACTTACACCACTGTTCAGAATTAAAAGGTACTGCAGATGCTGGAGAATCCGAGATAACAAGCATGGGGCTGGATGAACACAGCAGGTCAAGCAGCATCA
>JAHRHZ010000014.1:30263624-30305850 GCA_024137785.1 Ginglymostoma cirratum
GCCAGGGTTCCCTGATTGGACCAGATTAACAACCCCAATCAGGGAACTCTATGAGGTCTTTCTGAAGAAGGGTCTCGACCCGAAACGCCAACTTTCCTGCTCCTCTGATACTGCTCGGCCTGCTGTGTTCGTCCAGCTCCACAGCGTTTTATCTCAGATTCTCCAGCATCAGCAGTTCCTACTATCTCAATAGTATTTGGTTCCAGATTGAGGTGATCTTTATGACTCTTCGGCTGGTCAGTTTCAGTCATTTTTCTCCAGATGCTTCCACTGATAGGTAAGAGACACAAGCTGGCTGGGTCAGTGATTAAAAAAAAGTCTCTGACGTATCAGTTAAAAGTCACAGCTTACAACAACTGTTGCAGGAGAGATAAACTGGCTTTCTTCAGGTTTCCAGTGAGCTTTGACTGCAGAGAACAGACAAACCACTCTCAAGCTGGGAAAGTGCTTTTTCCCTGTAACTTGTTCCCGGCTCCAAGTTGTTCAGTTACTGGAGAATCACATGATTGTTGGCAGACAAAAAGGTCTCTGCCATTGTTAACTGGTCATGGCTGTATTGCCAACAAAATCTGCATCTGAACAGCTCCCTCAGCTCCAAATTGTCTGCAACTCAAATTTCAATTGCTGCTTGTTCAAGCAGTTGTTTACATGATGCCTGGAATAGGTGTCAGGTTACTTGCTTTAAAAACAAACCCTTTCCAACACCGGTTTTCATACAGCTCTTTAGAATCATAGAGGTATACAGTGCAGAAAAAAAGTCCTTCAGCCTATCAAGTCTGCCCCAGTCGAAAACAATCACCTTACTATTCTAAGATAACAAGGCGTAGAGCTGGATGAACACAGCAGGCCAAGCAGCATCAGAGGAGCAGGAAGGCTGACGTTTCAGGCCTCGACCCTGCTCCTCTGATGCTGCTTGGCCTGCAGTGTTTATCCAGCTCTACACCTTGTTATCTCAGATTCTCCAGCATCTGCAGTTCCTACTATCTCTGAAACCTTACTATCCTAATCCCATTTTCCAGCATATGGCCCATAGCCTTGTGTGCCTTGGCAATGCAAGTGTACATCTAAACCCTTCTTACATGTTATGATAATTACGCCTCTACTATCATTACAGGCAGTGAGTTCCTCCCTCTCAATTCAGTCCACAGTTGTGAAAAAAACTCAAAATAAAAAGACATGATCCTTACTCTGTGTGTATGTGTGTGTGTGAGTGTCTGGCTACATGTGACTCCAGACTCACAGCAATGTGGTTGACTCTTAACTGGCCTCTGGGCAGTTAGGGATGGGCAATGAATGCTTCCTAGCCAGCGACGACCATATCCTATGAATGAATAAAAAAATGCCAGAAATTAACAACACTTTGAAAATTAAAATCTTTCCTGATTTCCAAATTAAATGAGGAACCTGTTATGTTAAGACTGTGTTCCTTTGCTCCACATTCCCCAATGAAGGGAAACATTCTCTCATGATCTACGCTGTCCAGCAATCTCAGAAAGTTGTATTTTTCAATACGAAACAAATTCTCATCCTTCAAAACTTCAAAGAGTATAGCCCAACTGTTCAATTTTTCTATATAATACAAACCCTTCCTTCCAGGCTCACAAAGCTATAAATATTTGTAGCAAGACTTCCTTACTTTTGTACTGCAGCCCTCTTGCAATAAAGGCTAACATTGTATTTGTCTTCTTAACTAGTAGGCATACTTGCATGTTAACTTGTTGTGACACCCAGGCCTCTCTGTACTATAACATTCTAAGGCCTCTCTACATTAAGTACTATTTTGCTTTTCTATTCTTCCTGCCAAAGTGGTCAAGCTCAAATTTTCCTACCGTATACTCCATTTACAAATATTTTCCCTACTCTCCTGCCCTATCTAAATTTATTTGCAGACTATTTGTAGCCTCGTCAAAACTACTTTCCTAGTTATCATTGTATCATCAGCAAATTTTTCTACAATATACTTGGTTCCTTCATCTAAGTAATTAATATTAATTGTAAAGAATTGCAATTCCAATACTAAAACTTTTGGCACTCCATTGATTACAGTTTTGTTTTGTATGCTGCTAGTTGACCAATCCCCTGTTCATGCTAACATTTTAGCCCCACACCATGAATTCTTGTTTAGTTTAGTAACTTTTTGTGTGGCACCTTGCTGACTGTCTTCTGGAAAATCAAACCTACTAAATTTATAGGTTGACTTTTATCCACCTTGTTTGATATATTTTGATAGAATTCTCATAAATTTGTTCTGTTATGGATTAAGCCCAGAAGACTCCATCTCAAAACAGTGCACAGTATTGTTGATGTTTCTCACTAAGAGCCTTTGTAATAGCTGAGAGACTTTCTTACACTTATACACCAAAACTTGCATTCAAGGCCAACATGCCATTTGTCTTTTTAATGGCTTGCTTGTTGACTTTTTATGATTTGTGCACAAGGACATCCAAATATGACTGAATACCAAGATTTATGCTTCCTTCTCAACAACATATCCAGTAGAGCAGCACTCTATCAGTCCAAGTCGGGATGATCCTTCGACTCTGGAGCAGTGGGTGAACATATAATCTTCTGACTCTGAGGCAGAAGTGTCACCCACTTATTCACTTACAAAGAAACAATATTTGCAAACATGAGTGAGAAGCAGAAGTAGGCTCTTGCACAAGCCTGCTCTCCCATCCTCTAAGATCATGGCTTATCTGATTGTGGCCTCAACTCCATTCCTCCAGTTACCCTGATAACTTGTGACTACCTTGTTAGTCAATAAATTATCTCTGTCTTAAAAATATTTAATGAAGTTGCCTCGACCACTCACTGGGGTTGAGAGTTCCAAACCCTCTGAAAGAAAAAGATTCTTCTAATCTCTATTTTAAATGGGAGGCTCCTTATATTTAGCCTGTCACCTAGTTCTTATTTCTCCCACAAGGGGAATTATTCCTCCAGCTTATACCCTGTGAAGCTCCCTCAGGATCTAATATGATTCAATAAAGTAATTTTGTATCTTTTAAAATACAATGGATATGGACCCAAACTGTCAAACTTCTCCTCAGAAGATAAACCACATCCTCTCAGGAAAAGATCTAGAATAGTTTTATCTATTGTGCTTCCACTTTCTGTTCTTCTTTACTTCATACCTTTTTGTGATTTTGCCTTTTGATATATTGTCGCTTCTCCTTTCCAGTTTCCCTGTCATTTTCTGAAAGTCCTATGTCCCAGAAGTTTTGGCTGCCATTCATAGTTAGTAGCCAAGTCCCTATTATAGCAGTTAATCATATTGTTTGCATTGAATTTGTGCTCCACTTTTAAGAAAAATTTTGTTGCGTGTATTTGCATGCAATATTGACAGAGGGATACGTACTATATGCAGGCAGAAGGAATTAGTTTAGGTTAGCATTATGTTCAGCACAGACATGGTGACCCAAAGGGCCTTTACCTGTGCTATAGAGTTCTGAAAAAACAATTTTCAATAATTTGAATATTCTTCTCTCCTTTTTCTACTTGTTGAGGACTGGGAAAGGAGTACATTTGATTTATTATTCTGTGAGATAGAGGAAAATTACTGAAAATTATACTACAGGAACATTACAAAAATGCTTACACAAGAATTAATGGAAAGCCTATAGCAAGATTAGTCATTTTAAGCAATCACTGCTTTGGTGGATACCATGCATAATAATGTGGTTACGAATCCACTACATGTCACAGCAAATCATTTTCTCATGCCTTTGATGCAAATATGAATGCACAATTTTCCACAGTCTTCCAACTACAAAAGACAATACTGATGTAGCAAACAAATGCATTTCTGACGGTATGATTCAAATGGCAAACTCTACTGTTGTCACAAGTACTGCACACATCCCTATGGGCTATTTTCAACATTTGTATCAGTAGACAACTACTGCATCCACTGGTCATCATGGTGTTGCAAACAACCCTTTGCAAGCTGATACCATATTTCTCTCTCATTAGTGAGACACTCCCATGTTTAATAATCAACATATAAAATCTTCGTATCTTATTTGGAAACATTCTTGAAGTGGAACTTTGATTATCCTAGTGGTCATCTGGCTCTAGTTACCTCACTATACAAAAATACCTTGGACATACAACTGCCTTCCATCCAGTAGGTGTGCCTAAATCAAAGAAATTGCCTTGCTTGACGCATGCTAACATGGGGTTTTGCCTTTGTGAAGACTGTTCTTTAATTCTTTGTCTTTGTGTGGGCATGTTGTATAGGGGTGAGGGGAGTGAATGTTGAAGTTGGTGGACGGAGGACCAAACAAACAAGCCATTTTGCCCTTTTTGGTGTCAAGCTTCTTGAGTTGGAGCTGTGCTTTTCAGGCAAGTGGAGAGAATTTCATCATATTCCTGATTCATGCCTTGTAGACAGTGAACAGGCTTTGGCGAGACTGAAAATGAGTAAATTGATTCAAAATTTCAAGCCTTTGAACTCTGGCCTTAATGCCACAGTATTTACATGGTCGGTCCGGTTCAGTTTTTGACCAATGGTAACCAGAGCTATCCCAAGGAAGGTACAGGGCTCAAGGCAAATAACACTGTGAGGTCCCACCTCCCCAGAGCAAATCACACTGCACACCCCTCCTTCCTCTGGGCTCTCAGGCTCTTCCATCTGGTTCCACTCAAGTTCCTACCATTCCAGTACAGGACTCCACTATCACCCTGAATCACCCTACTGTAAGGACAGTTCTTAACTAATCACCAGGACGTTAACGTAGGAATTTAGTGATGAAAAAGCTGTCTAAAATTAAAGGATAATGGTTAGGTACTTGTTACTATAATGAATGTGATGAGGTCAACTGGGTGGACCTCATAGAATATCAGTCCCCTGATTGGGGCTGTTAATCTGGTCCAATTAGGGAGCCCTGTCTGACAGATATAAACAGGAGTATTTTAGGTCCTGTTCATTCTGAGAGCTGGGTCTGAGGAAGCCAGACCAATGTCAAGTACAATGTGGAAATAAAGGGAGACTTGGTGACGGGATATGGAGTTAGTTCAGTTATTTGCCACTCATCAGCCCAAGCCTGAATGTTGTCTAAGTCTTGCAGGTTGTGCTGTAGCATTGCCACATTTTGAATGATGCTGTACTAAGCTAGACCTATAATACAAGAAGGCAATGAAGATGCAATTTTTTGAGCCTGTTTTCTTGCCATCAATGTTTCACAGATACGCAGCAAGGCTCAGAAAACACGTCATATTTGTCCCAAGGATCAGCTTAATGTTATTCCATGCACGTGTGCGAATTGGCCGAGGTGATAGTTCTATCCATTTATCAAGTATTGGATCAAGAGATAGCTTGATTTAGGATTAAATTACTATTCAATGTCAGAAGCTACTAAAATCAGAAAGTTCAAAGCTCAACCAGAAAGCCATCTCCAATCATCTTTACCAGGCAAACATGGGGAATACTTTGTATTTTCCTACCACCCCACTTTGTATGCTAAAACAGGCTGTTAACATGAATAAAAATGCACGTACAGTTGAAGTACAAATCTGTTGGTGAATTCCCACCTGTTCTGAGGGGTGACCTTACAGAGATTTATAAAATCATGAGGGGCATAGATAAGGTGAATTGCCAAACGTATGGGAGTCCATTTTTAGAGGGCATTGGCTTAAGGTGAGAGGGGAAAGATTTAAAGAGGGACCAGAGAGGCAACTTTTTAACACTGAGGGTGGTGCAGGTACGGATCGAGCTGCCAAAGGGAACGGTAGAGGTGGGTACAATTACACTATTTAAAACACATTTGGACAGGTACATAGATAGGAAAGGTATAGAGGAATAAGAGCCAAACACAGGCAAATGGGACAGGTTCAAAAGAGCCTGTTTCCATGCTGTATGACTCTATCTAGGCCGACATTCTAGCCTAGTGCCAAGGGCATGTTGCACTGTCTGAAGTGCCAAATTTCAGATGGCAAAGTAAATCACAGCCCTGTTTACCCCTTCCATTGAGCATCTGTTAAATACCCCTTGTTACTGTTCAAAGAATTGCAGAGAGTTCTATCTGATGCCCTGGCCTATACTTACCAGTTAACTTACATGAATATTTAATATTTAACCTAGCAAAACCCTGCAAAAAAGTACAGTTGCATATGCTACATGAACTAAGAAAAAATGCTAGACCATGTTATCACCAAAAGTTAATGTATTGCAGAACTGAGACATTGACAATAAATATGTGAAGGGAACATAACAGTACAACAAGGCAATGAACTTCCAACAAAATTATTCAATCTGTACATAGAACAAATATTCAGAGAATTAGATGTACTTCTGGAGTAGAAATTGGAGGTAGGACATACAGAAATAAGCTGTCAGCCTGCTGACCATTTGTTCAAAGGTGAAAGCTACAGACTTCTCTAAAGGGCGAGGTGGAGTGCAGCAGAAATAGGGATGTATCTAGGCATTGGTAGTTGGATGATGGATGTTACAGACTGGTTGGAGACGAGTTATAGCGGACATGTGAAGAATGTGTGGCATAAGACAGATGGGTGTGACATTCTATGATGGTGGAACTCCTGACAGGATACGCTACAATAAGCAGAAGTGCAAATTGCATGACTAAACAGTTGATCTGGTCATAATTGTAGTGCTGTTATGGAACATTGCTCTGCAACGGTGGCCAATCGAAGATTGCAACAGTGACTGCATTTCAAACGGATTGAATCGGTCATAAAGCACGCCAGAGCTTGTGAAAAGAATGAGATAAATGCAAGCTATTACTTCCTAAAGGGGGTTAAAATTATGGAACAATGCTTTTCAGTTATGTTTTAAAGGTATATTTGAATGAAATAGTGACTCTGAGAAGAAGGTAGGGCTGATAGAGTAAAGTGCGTTCATTTCAATGCAAGAGGCCTAATAGGTAAGGCAGATTAAGTCAGGGCATTACGATAACATTAAGGCTGTACTTAGAGAGGATATTCCTGGGAATATGTGCAGGGAAATTATTTGGGTGGAACTGAGAAATAAGAAAGGGATGATCACCTTATCGGGATTGTATTGTTGGCCCCCCAATATTCAGTGGGAAATTGAGAAACAAATTTATAAAGAGATCTCAATGATTTGTAAGAATATTAGGGTGGTTATAGTAGGGGATTTTAACTTTCCAAACATAGACTGGGACTGCCATAGCATTAAAGGCTTGGATGAAGAGGGATTTGTGAAGTGTGTACAAGAAAATTTTCTTATGCAGTATGTGGACATACCTACTAGAGAAGGTGCGAAACTTAACCTTACTCTTGGGAAATAAGGCAGGGCAGGTGACTGAGGTGTACGTGGGGGAGCACTTTGGGGCCAGTGGCATAATTTTATTAGTTTTAAAATAGCAATGGAAAAGAATAGACCGGATCTAAAAGTTAAAGTTGTTAATTGGAGGAAGGCCAAATTTGACAGTATTAGGCAAGGACTTTCAAAAGTTGATTGGGGGCATGTTTGCATGTAAAGGGACAGCTGGAAAATGGAAAGCCTTCAAAAATGAGATAGAGAGTCCAGAGACAATATTTTCCTGTTACGATGAAGGGCAAGGCTGGTAGGTGTAGTGAACGCTGGATGACTAGAGAAATAGAAGTTTTGGTCAATAAAAAGAAGGAAGCATATGTCAGGCATTTCTGCTATAACATGTCTTTCGTTAACTCAAATTGGCAGTAACAGGATTGATTGTGGATGCTGGTGATAGTAGGAAGAAGGGTCTAGGCCTGAAACGTCAGCTTTCCTGCTCCTCTGATGCTGCTTGGCCTGCTGTGTTCATCCAGCTCTACACCTTGTTATTGCTGATTGTGGATGCTGTTCGGATAATACAAACTTTCTCCTGTACAATACAGCAATTTTCTATAGCAATTTCCCTATAATGCAAGTTTCTATGACAATTTTCTATAGCGCAAGGTCACACCAGAATGCAACAATCACATTATAGGAGAAATACTTGCATAGACAGCAGAGATTGAGTGAATCCTGAGAAAAGTACAAAGGCAGTAGGAATATACTTAAGAGGGAAATCAGGAGGGCAAAACGGGAACATGAGATAGCCTTGACAAATAGGGTTAAGGACAATTCAAAAGGATGATACAAATACATTAAGGACAAAAGGATAACTAGGGAGAGAAAAGGCCCCCTTGAAGATCAGCAGGACCGCCTATGTGCGGAGCTGCAGGAGATGGGGGAGATTCTAAATGTGCATTTTGCATCTGTGTTTACTGTGGAGAAGAATATGGAAGACATAGAACGAAGAGAAATAGATAGCGTCATCTTGAAAAATGTCCATATTACAGAGGAGGAGGTGCTGGACTTCGTAAAATGCATAAAAGTGGATAAATCCCCAGGACCCGATTGGGTATGCCCTAGAACTCTGAGGGAAGCGAGGGAAGTGATTGTTGGGCTCCTTCCTGAGGTATTTGTATCATCGATAGCCACAGGTGAGGTGCCGGAAGACTGATGGTTGGATAATGTGGTGCCACTATTTAAGAAAGGTAGTAAGGAAAAGCTAGGGAACTTTAGACTAGCGAGCCTGACATCAGTGGTGGGAAAGTTGTTGGAGGGGATCCTGAGGAACGGGATTTACATGTATTTGGAAAGGCAATGGCTGATTAGGGATAGTCAACATGGCTTTGTGCATGAGAAGCCATGTCTCACTAACTTGATTGAGCTTTTTGATGAAGTAGCGAAGAGGATTGATGAGGACAGAGTGGAGGACGTGAATTATGTAGACACTCAATAGGGTTCCTCATGGGAGACAAGTTCGGAAGGTTAGATCACATGGAATGCAGGAGTAACTAGTCACATAACTAGATACAGAAGTGGCTCAAAGGTAGTAGACAGGGGGTGGTGGTGGAGGGTTGCTTTTCAGACTGGAGGCTTGTGAACAGCGATATGCCAAAAGGATCGGTGCTGGGTCTTATATAAATGATTTAGATGTGAATATAGGAGATATGGTTAGTGAGTTTGCAGATGTCACTGAAATTGGAGGTCTCATGGACAGTGAAGAAGGTTACCTCAGAGTACAATGGGATCTTGATTAATATGGGCCAACGGGCCAAGGAGTGGCAGATGGAGTTTAATTTAGATAAATGTGAGGTGCTGTGTTTTGGAAAGGCAAATCAGGGCAGGAGTTAGACATTTGATGGTAAGGGCATGGGGAGTGTTGCTGAACAAAGAGACATTAGAGTGCAAGTTCTTACTTCCTTGAAAGTACAGTCACAGGTAGATAGGCTAGTGAAGATGGCATTTGGTATGCCTGCCTTTCTTGGATTGTGCATTGAGTATAGGAATTGGAAGTAATGTTGTGTCTGTACTAGGTATTGGTTAGGGCACTTTTGGAATACCATGTGCAATTTTGGTCACATTGCTGTAGGAAGTATGCTGTGAAACTTGAAAGGGTTCAGAATAAATTTTAAAGAGTATTGCCAGGGTTGGAGGGGTTAAGTTATAGAGAGTGGCTGAATAGACCGGGGGTATTTTCCCTGGAGCGTCCGAGGCTGAGGGTTGACCTAATACAGTTTTATAAAATCATGAGGGGCCAAGGATATGGTAAATAGATGAGGTCTTTTCCCCACAGTGGGGAACTCTAAACTAGAGGGCATAGGTTTAAGGTGAGAGGGGAAAGATTTAAAAGGGACCTAAGGGGCAACGTTTTCATTCAGATGTTGGTGTGTGTATGGAATGAGTTGGCAGGGGAAGTGGTGGAAGCCGTAACAATTACAACATTTAAAAGGCATCTGGATAGGTATATGAATAGGAAGAGTTCAGCGGTCTATGGGCCACATGCTGGCCAACGGGACTAGATTTATTTAGGATATCTGGTCGGCATGGACGAGTTGGGCAGAAGGGTCTGGTTCCTTGTTGTATATGTGACTCTATGACTTGACAATGGAACAGGCTTGAATTTCATCAAATTCTTTACGTTGTGACAGCCATGTTGGTATCAAGATATCAGCAAACCATTGACCGTCCGTTTATTCAGCAGACTCACGTACTCCAGACTTTTATTGACAACCAGTGCCACAGATATGTTGTAAACGATGACATTCAGCCTTTTCAGTCGCCATTCCTGAAACGCTCCACGCCGGCACCCACTTCTCTTTGAGGTAACTTCCGCAATTCTATAAAGGAGGTTAGACTTTAGGGAATCGAATTGGTCAGTCCTCAGGACAGTGTGAAGAAGAAGAACCGCAACTGTTGATTAAAGCTTCACCAGGTCTCCTCCTGCTCCGGTAAATCTGCAAGAGATTTTACATTTCGGAAGAAATTAACAAAGCCGTGTTACGTGACCCCATGATGTAATTGCCAAAACTGACGTTAACGGGATCTTTAACAAATGTGGGATTTTCCCAAAAGGTAGGGAATGATAATAAATAGTCGAGAAGGACTGGAAAGAGAGCTACACATTACAGAGCTTTGTGTAAACTCTGGAGGAGAGCAATTTAACATGAGACCTGTCCAATGTTAGTGAGCATTGCAGCCTGTTATCTCCTCATGTCACCTTTCAGAGAGAGTTTGGGGAAGTGCTTGTTTCTCATGACGTTCTGTCTCTTTTTTTTTCCTGCAGATTTCTGCCAACTTTTCCTGGTGCTGTTTGCAGGGGTCGCTGCTTTCCCTGTAACGGAGCTGTCAGGAGGGGAGGTGCGCTTGCCTGCAGCAGCCCTGTTCTGTTCAAACTGTGTCCCTCTGGCAATGGAAATCCGGAATACAGCGGCTGAGCTCCGGAACACTCAGGTCAGTTAGTGGCTGGAGACCAGAGAGTGGCGTCTGTGCCTTGGGAAAGTGGTGGTTGCGGAGCAGGAACTGAAACTTGGGAACTCGGTGTTCGGAATAGGATGTGGAGGGGAGGGGGCGTGCAGGAGTAGGGCTGGATGAGAGATTTAGGGACAGCAGATCGGGAACTCGAAGTTTGAAGCTTTTAGAAAGGAGCAGGACTTCGTTTGCACTCATTATGTGATCTTTCTTGCCTTCGCAGCTGTGTGAGTTTTTCTCGCTCTGTGAGCAAGACTGGAGCTCGCTACTCACTTACGATTTCGACCTGCCACACATCCGAGCCCAGGACAGATGCTTAAAGACAAATTTCCACAAGGTGAGTGAGAGAGCGAGTGGTATGCTCAAGTTTAGATTTTAAAACAAGCGACTATCGAAACTGGGCTCTCTCAGGTGACAGATTCGGACTGGAATTGTCGCCAAGGTGACCCATGTAAACGTGGATCAGAAATCACATGACACCAGGTTACAGACCAACAGGGATATTTGAAAACAATTTTCAAGTAAACCTGTTGGACTATATACGGGTTTTGTGTGATTTCTCTCCTTGTCCACCTTAGTCCAACACAGGCTTCTCTGCATCATGTAAACGTATGAACTGCTATTGAAACTATCCACCTTCAGAAGCACTGACAGGAGCTGCTTCTGCTTTCTTTACACTGACCCTGACAATATCAGGCCAGTTCTCCGCAGCTTCCTGATTCTAAACATTCCAGCGGGAACGAAGGAGCTGGTCATTTCAGGTGGTGCAAATAGCACGGCGCCTCATCTACCAGCCAGGCAGGTGTAGAAATCATAGGTATATCGCTAGTGATTGTCCAGTCATCGTAAAGGTCACTTAATACTAAATAGTTAAGTGAATGGAGTGTCTTGAATGGTGTTAGTAATGTATTATTGATCGACTAAATAATAATGTTACTTCGAAAATAAGGGACGTGGTTATGTACCTGTTTATGCTGATGAGGCGTGTTTCGTAATACAACTCAGCAAAATATCCCTTCCACAAGTTTTTCCTTTAATAAGGCAAAATAATATAATGCACGTATCTGGATATCCCATTTCAGGTTTTTTTTTGTCTGAATTTATCACAACCATGAATAGTTATAGAATATGATGATTAAATGTACTAAGTGGAAACCTTCTCTTCAGCAAACCTGTCTCGAAGCGATTGCCTCTGGCCTTCAGAAGTACAAGCCCTACTTGTCGTTGGTGGAAACATCAATCCCCAGTTCGAATGACCGAGTGACATGGATGAGATCCAGCACCCAGCAACTGGCTGAACTGATCTCGAACCAGGTCAGTGTCATCACAGACTGTTACCAAAGCAGCTTCTGACAGTCAGGGGATATTCTCAAAACTGACAATCCACCTCACTATCTATTCTGTTCCATTTTATTTCAGTTAAAGGCTGAGTTCGGCATCACCAATCTGCGTGAGGCTGAACTACAGGTTTCAACATCAGAACAGTCGTCAACAGCAGACTGGAGCACACAGGTGACGGTGCATGTCATCCTTCGGGACTTCACCAAATTTATCGAGCTAACAGCCCGAGCCATTCGCTTTATGAGAACGCAATCAAGTCTGTGATCTAAAGCAGCAAAACCTCCACCGTATGAGCGTTATAGTTCAACATAGGATACAAAACATCCACAGCGTGGATGACTGTTGTTCTGTAAAAGAACGAAATAGGTCGTGAAAGTGCACTGCACTATTTCGTAATTTAAAATTGACGTTTCTTGCTTACTTAGTTTTTAGATTTTGTTTCAGCACTTTTTGATTGCATTGTTAATTAAAGAGGTAATTATCTGCTTTGTACCGTTATTGTGAAAGCTTTTGGACTTAATTAACATGCAACGTAGAGACTGAATTTGCATATTGATATCATTTATTTCATAAAATTGTTACGACAGTGAGCAAATCACACTTGAGTACTCGTCTTCATGAAAATGCTTCTCAACCATTTCAAATCAAGTGACAAAAATCCTCTGCCCAAATCAATGAAAATGCCCTTTGTCATATTATTAATATAATTTAGGGATTATTAATATATTCCTATTTCTGCTAATCTTATTATTTATATTATGAATTGATTTGATCAAATGTTGATACAATGATATTTCTGAGAAAGTATTTATGACATGGTGCCTTCAAAACTACTGTTATATTTATTAACTATGTTGTATTCATTGACTTTGCTTACCTGTTTTAAAACTTCAGGTCACGTATTCTAAATGTCAATTATTTGAGCAATAACTATTTAATTTTATTTACTAAACTTTTTTGGAGTTTTCTGTACAGTGCCATATGGTATATATGTAAATATTTGAAGATTATAATTTGGAAAGAACGTTGGAAGATGATAAAGCATCAGAGGACAACTAAAAAAGCAATAAGGGGCGACAAAATGAAATACTAGAGTTACCTAGGTAGTAATAGATTGCAAGAGTTTTTCAGGTTACATAAAAGGTAAGACAGAAGCAAGAGTGAGTGTTGGACTGGTGGGAAATGAAGCTGGAGAAGTAATAACTGGGAGCAAAGAAATGGTGGAGGAACTGAAGGGGTACTTACTCACAGTAGAAGAAGCCAGTATCATTGGGCTGTCAAGTCACAAGTTACATTTGTGTGACACAAATGCCAGGCTGTGACCATCATCAATAAGAGACAATCTAATTACCCAGCCTCTTGGTATTCAATGGTGTTACCATCACTGAATTCCCCACTATTAACCAACTGAGGGTTACCATTGACTAAAAACTCAATTGGACTGTCTAAATAAACACAGTAGCTACTGGAGCAGGTCAGAGTTTAGCAATACTGTGGGAGTAACTATCTCCTGACTCCCCAAAACCTGTCTGTCATCTACAAGGCATATTTATTTTTTATAGAATCTTTACAGTGTGGAAACAGGCCTTTCAGCCCAACAAGTCCACACTGACCCTCAGAGCATCCTACCCAGACCCATCCCTATAACCCACCTAATCTACACTACGGGTAATTTAGAATGGCCGATCTACCGAACCTGCATATCTTTGGACCGTGGGAGGAAACCACAGCACCCGTAGGAAACCCACGCAGACATTGGGAGAATGTGCAAACTCCTGCAGACAGTCACTCAAAAGTGGAATCAAACCCAGGTCCGTGGTGCTGTGAGGCAGCAGTGTTAACCACTGAGCCACAATGCCACATATCAGGACAGTGAAGGAATACTCCACACTTGCCTGGATAGGTGTACC
The DNA here is from genome assembly GCA_024137785.1 of Ginglymostoma cirratum. Taxonomy (NCBI): domain Eukaryota; kingdom Metazoa; phylum Chordata; class Chondrichthyes; order Orectolobiformes; family Ginglymostomatidae; genus Ginglymostoma; species Ginglymostoma cirratum. Next base: position 30,277,617 of record JAHRHZ010000014.1, read on the forward strand.
CTCAACAATACTCATAAAGTTTGACATCATCCAGGATAAAGCAGCCCACGTGATTAGTATTACATCCACAAGCATCCACTCCCTCCATCACCAATGTTCAGTAGCAGCAGTGTGTACTATCTCCAAGATACACTGCAAAAAATCATTTAAAATCCTCAGAGAGCACCTTCCAAACACACAACCACTTCTATCTAGGACAAGGGTACATGGGAACACGGCCATCTTCAACTTCCCCTCCAAGCCACTCACCATCCTGACTTGAAAATATATCGCCATTCTTTCACTGTTGCTCGGTCAGAATTCTGCAACACCCTCCCTCAGGCCATTGTGGGTCAACCACAGCAGGTGGACTGCAGCAGTTCAAGAAGGCAATTCACAACACCTTCTAAAGGGCAACTAGGGATGGGCAAGAAATGCTGACCAGCCAGCAATGCCCACATCCCACAAATAAATAAAGAAAAATAGAACTTCACCAGAGTCAAGAGGCAAAGGGAGTATAGTAGCAGTTACTAAGGAGAAGTTGCTAGGAAAGCTGATGGTGGCTAAATCGCCTGGAGTGGATGGACTACACCTCTGGTTTCTGAAGGAGTTAGCTTAGCAGATTTTACAGGCATTGATGGTCATCTTTGAGGAATCACTCAAGTCAGAGAGGATCCCATGGCTAATGTAAAACTCTTGTTTAAGAAGGGAGGAAAGCACAAGACGGTAAATTAGGCTGCTTTGCTTGACCTCAGCTGTTGGTAAGATTTAACAGTCCATTATTACGGATGTGATTGGAAATATAAGGAAGAGTACTTGGGCAGCATGGTGGCTCAGTGGTTAGCACCGCTGTCTCACAGTGCCAGGGACCCGGCTTTCATTCCACCCTTGGGCAACTGTCTGTGTGGAGTTTGCACATTCTCCCCATGTCTGCATGGGTTTCCTCCGGGTGCTCCAGCTTCCTCCCACAGTCCAAAGATGTGCAGCCTAGGTGGATTGGCCATGCTAAATTGCCTGTAGTGTTCAGAGATGTGGAGTTTGGGTGGGCTATAGGGGAATGGGTCAGTGTGAACTTGTTGGGCCAAAGGGCCTGTCTCCATACTGTAGGGATTCTATGAAATGCATGGTAAAATAAGGCTGGGTCAGCATGGCTTTGATAAGGGGAGATCATGCCTGACAAATCTTTTGGAATTCTTTAAGGAGATAATGAGCAAGTTGGACAAAAGAGATCTATTGGATGCAATCTACTTAGATTTCCAGAAGGCATTTGACAAGCTGTTGCACAGGAAGCTGCCAATTAAGATAAATAGCCATGGTTTTAGGGCCAAGATACTGACATGGATAGAGGACTAACTGACTGACACATGACGGAGAATGGGTATCAAGGGGTCTTTTTCAGGGTGGCAGCCAGTGACTAGTGGAGTTCCATTGTTGGAACAACTACTCACATTATATATTAATGATCTGAATGAAGGAACTGAGGGCGTCATTGCTAAGTTTGCAGATGATATAAGGACAGGTAGAGGGACAAGTTGCATTGAGAGCAGGGAGGCTGTGAAGGACATGGATACTAGGGGAATGGGCAAAGAAGTAGCTGATGAAATACAATGTGGGAATGTGAGAGGTTATGACTTTGGTGTGAAGAAAAATGGGCAGAACAATAGCAGCTGGAACTTAATCCTGAAAACTGTGAAGTGATGCATTTTGGGAGGATTAACAAGGCAAAGAGTATACACAATGAACAGTAGGACTCTAGGAAGTACAGAGGACCAAAGGGACCTTGGTGTGTATGTCCACAGATCCTTTTGCTATGTGTCTGGAATTCGCTGCCTCAAAGATAGCCAAGGATGGGAAAAAGTCATAATGTTTAAGAAGTATTTATGCGATTAATGTTCCAGAGTATATATGTTATAGGATGGATAGAAAGGGGGAAAAGCAAAGAGGGGGAGTGATGTTTTTGGTTGGGGAAAACATTACAGCTTTACTTAGGCTGTACGTCCAGTGAAGTTATTTGGGTGGATCTGAGAATTAAGAAAGGGATGATCATCCTATTGGGAGGGTACTATTGAACCCCAATAGTCAGTAGGAAATTGAGAAGCAAATTTGTTAGATGATCTCAGGTATCTGTAAGAATAATTGGATTGTAATGGTAGGGGATTTTAACTTTACAAACATAGATTGGGACTGCTATAGTGTTCAAGGACTTGGATGGAGAGGAACTTGTTAAGCTTTTACAAGAAAATTTTCTTATTCAATATGAGGACGCACCTACTACAGAAGGAGCAAAATTTGACCTTCTCTTGGGAAATAAGGCAGGGAAAGTGACTGAGGTGTCAGTGGAAAGCATTTTGGGGCAGTTAAGCTCAACATGTTTTTGTGAAGCTGAATGCCAAGAAGGAATTGACAACTTTAGGACAAGCTCAAGTGACCTTGGTAGAAAATACATATGTGTGTGTTAGTTGAAGGGATGTGATTTGGTTTGTACTACCGGCCAGGGTCAAAAGTCTGTTAACAATTTTTTCAAGCCACTAATACCACTGGCAGAGTTAAGTAAGCAACATGTGACCTAGCTGAAATGTAAAGGCAACACAGATCACAATAATAGTTAAACATATAACTGAGAAAAATGGAAAGATGATCTCTGACTGATCACTAGATAGTCCTGCTTTACTGGTTTTAAATGTGAAGCACTAAGAATGGTTGTAAAGTGCACGCATGAATGAAGTCAAATGTTAAAGAAAAATAATTGCTATAAACACCAAAGAGAATGACAGGGAAAAGTAAAACAATGGACTAGGCTTGAAACTTTTGAGAAAGTTTCCTTCAGATTGAATTTGAAAATACTTCATTCTTATTTAGAAAGGAGGAGCTTCACATCGAAAAAGAAGTAACATGAGGACTGTGATTATTTATAGAAAATGAAATGTCCGCGATTCTCATTTTTCTGTTTGTACTATATTTGCTAGCTGACTTACCATTGCCTACATTATTCAAGGAGTGGGTGGAATTTCAAGTGCATTCAGTACCTGTATTTTTCAGGTGTAGCAAGGAAATGATATTTTGGCACTCGAAACCTGGGAAAATTCATCTAATAGTATATTCAAGGTGCAATGTTGTTATAACTTCAAGTTAGAAATTTAAATGCCATTTTGCTCATTTCCCTGATTCAAATGCAGTGCATTCTGAAAAATGTTTAATTTTTAAGTTGACTCATTGTTTTTCCACTACAATGCATCACATAGCCAGACAAATGCACAACAGAAAGAAGAAACTAGACTGTGAACAGTATAATCTATTCACCATAAGGCCGTTTACCACGAGGCACAATCTAATGGCAGTTATGGGTGAAGATTTCCTTGGATGGCTAGATGGCCTGAAATCATAATACATTTCTCAGAAACACATTTACAATTTCACTGCACTCAGTGTACAGAGAAAACCTTTACCAAGTTGGAAACTATTGGCTTAATTTGCTGTTCTTCTTATGACTTTTGACAACTAACACAGAAAGGAATCTCACAAAATTAAAATAAGCAGGAAACCGGATTTTTGGAGGAGCCAGCTTAGATATGCAAATTTAAATGATCTGTCAAATTTCCAACGTGTCACAAATGTGTTACAAGGTGGAGTTCCTTACTGTGCAGCTAAGTAAATCCCATAATTATAATCCTTCAAAATAAAAGAAAGCATTGAACCATCCCTGATTACACCAGATTAACCAACAGGTAATTTCCTTCAAACTTCATTGATGATTCAATGCAATACAATTCCAAGCCTTAACTTATTTGAAAGTGCACATTCCCAAAGTACATCATTATCAAGCTAGATGAAGTCTAATTTCTTATTCATTCAGGCTAACTAAACTAAACAAAACTTTAATTTTGTTTGTTATTAGAAGCTTTGTTGGTTTCAGTGGAAAGGAGAATTGGGTAGGTTTTATAAGGATGGAGAATCTGCCAACCCTTGTTTTCTATAACTCTCAAAAGCTAAAATTATTGCTATGCTCACAAACAGCAATACCTCCCTGTGCTCTTCGTTGTGTTCTTTAACCCAAATGGCACCACTGACATTGATATAACCCATCGGGTGAAACAACAACAGACATTTCTTTAGTCCTTGATATTAATGGCTCTTGCTTGTACGCCTTTAATCTTAGAAAGGAATGAAGCACTACCAAGCCCATCAATGCAGTCTCCAACTGTAGAATTGGATACAAATCTGTTTTCATTATAGAGTCTAGTTGATCCAACCAGTTTAGAAACCAATAGTATTGGTGAAGTCCAACTACTTTGACTAGATTTAATCAAGTGGTTTTCAGGTAGATACTGAATCTTTGATTCCACCTGAAATTATTTTCTTGGCTCAACTGATAAGAATGTTGTCTTATTTGATACTTCCCAAAATCCACAACTTGTCTACAAAATGTAATATGTCCAAGTGCACTTATACAAATTACCTCATACTTTCTTGGTATCTTACAAGATGCTCCCATTGTCCTTTCCCTAAATATGAGAACACAGTGTCCAATGTCACAATGTTCCTGTGTGAGCTAGGAGAAGTGTAGGAGGTGCATTTTGAGGACTGTCTACCATACCTTCTACTTCACTGTCATTATCATAGGATCCTGACAGTGTGGAAAGAGGCCACCTGGCCCATTGAGTATGCACTGACCCTCCAAATAGCACCCATCCCCTAACCCACCTAACCTGCATATCCCTGGTCACTACAAGGCAATTTAGCAATGGCCAACGGACCTAACCATATATCTTTGTACTTTGGGATGAAACTGGAGCACCCAGCAGAAAGCCACACATAAACAGGGATAAATGTGCAAACTCCATATAGGCAGTCACCGAAGGCTGGAATTGTATCTGGGTCCCTGGCACTGTGAGGCAGCAGTGCTAACCACTGAGCCACTGTATCACTCCTATGTTAGGGGTGTAACATTTTTCATCTTCTACTACTGTTACCATCTGACTCTTACCAGCTTTGTCTTTACCATCTTCCCTACAATACCTTTCCAGTATGTTTATGTGACGTAATCAACTCATTAACCCTCCTAACTATTTTAAGTGGGTCACTGAGTTTCACTTTCAGAGGTTTACCTCACAAAAGCAACAACACCGATATTTCATCTCTAGCTTGAACCCTTCTAGTTGCTAAATGTCTATCTGCCCATTCTTTCTTTATTGCCTGTGAAACTTTCAAATGTTCTTGCGCTATTCCACATGCTTCTGTAAGTCTTTGTAGAAACATGGACACATAAGGTAACATTGAGGATTCGTCATTTTCATCCAAGAACTTCTTCCAAATTAATTTTAACAAACCTCTAACCTCATGCCCATAAACCTATTCAAATGGGCTAAATCCAGTAGATTCTTTTGGGGGCTCTCTAATAGTAAGAAATTTATTCCTTTATCCTAAACCCATGACAATTCATGACAATGTACCTTACTCATGGTTTTCAGAGACTGTTGGTACCTCTCCAAAGCTTGTGCTTGAGAAGATACATAGTCGACTTCAATTCTTTTATGCCCAAACGGCTAATGCTTTCCTGGAAAACATATAAAGTTAGAATGCTGATTAGTCTGTGTCCCAATTTGGTAATCAATAAGGTGTAAAAAAACTGCATTAGCTTTTCCACCATTACCTTAACTATAAGCGCCACCTTGCAGTCCAGATGAGGCAAAAGACAGTGTTTCTTCCATTATGTATCATGACCGGAGCAATGGCTAACTAAAATACATCATGTGAGGTCTCAGTACTACCACTAGTGGATGTTAACATAGGTGAAACTCTGTTTAAAAACGAGAATAATTCAATCGAAGCGTTTGATAGGTCCTGCACCAGCATGATAGGGAGTTTTTGGGCTACTGAGCCCATCCACTCCAGGCTGGCCACATCCTTCTCTTTCTCTCCTTTCTTGTCTTTTTCTTTCTGTGTTGCCTTTTCTTTAACGTCTGACATCATTGGGAAGCCGGAGCAGTGCTCAGCGGGTCATCGGCTGTGGTAGCTGTGCCCAGAGCGAGGACCCCTGGCTGCAGTATGCCCAGTGTGAGGACCCCTGACTGCGGTGTGCCCAGAACGAGTGAGGACCGCTGGCTGCGGTATGCCTGGAGCGAGGACCCCTGGCTGCAGTATGCCTGGGGCAAGACTTAGCGGGTCTTTAGCTGCAGCGGAGGTAGTGCCTGGCTCAAGGACCCCTGGGTGCAGTAGGCCTGAAGTGTGGTTTCGTTTACTCGGCGGCTCATCATCTGCAGTGGTGCTTGGCAGGTCTTTGCTTTCTGGCTGCCATAGGCCTGAAAAACGGGAACATCTCAAGGCCTGGCACACCTTGCAGAGATCTTGCAGAAGCCCTGGGCTGTGTTTGAAGACCCCTTATACAGAAGATGAATGCTATTCATACAATTTCTTCTAATTCTTTTTGTAACTCAAAATGGCACCAGGTTGTGGTGACAAAACACTTTTCACTTTATCATTCTAGATATATGTGACAATAAATAAGTCATAACTCATAACTCCATCCACAGGAAATTTCTTAACTACCATGAGTCCAGACCACTCTCCAGTTGTATGATTGAACTCGCACATATACCCCACTTATCCCAATTACCAATACTTTGGTTTTGAATGAACTCTTTAGAGGGAAAACTGAATCCTTCTCCAGCAAGAGAGCTTGAATTGCCCCCGTATCCCCTAGCATAGTTATGGCCTTGGATGTTTCCTTTGGAGAAAGAGAGGTTATTTTCCTTTCAGAAAAAACCCTTTATATCTCTTATCTAACATATGTACTTTCGCACAACAGTGTCTACCTTTGAACTTTTAGCTGTAGTTAAAACTACAATCTGATCCATGGTCTTTTCCTTCTGAGTTTCATTTTCTGACTCATTCTTATGAATTTCAATAAATGCCATGGGTTTCCCCTTCACCTTCCAGCATTCTGACCAAATGCGTCCCAACTTGTTACAATGGAAAAACCTTGGCTTCCATCTCTCACCTCTACCCTCAGTGTTTTCTAATGAGAAGATATTGGGACATGCCCAGATATCCCTTCTTTATCTTGGTTACTCGCCTGCCTTTCACTCTCCCATTTTCTATCACCTTCAAATTTGAGGGTGATAGAGAAAGGTTTAATTTTATGGATTAACTCATAGTTATCAGCTACGATTGTCGCTTGTCTAGCAGTTGCAACCCTTCAGTCCTCAACATGAGATCTTGTCATGGAAGGTAATTCATTTGTTGAATTCCTCCAGGAGAATAATCTCTCTAAGAGCTTTATACATACTTTCAGCTTCTAACCCTTGTAACTACCTGTCAAACTTATATTTTTTAACCATCTTGAATTTGATACGGGTTTACCCAGCTGTTTCCTAAATTCCAGAACCTTTGCTCATATATAACTCATATGTAGCCAATACAGTTTTCTTCACCGTGTCATAATCCTGAGAAACCTTCTCTGGCTGAAGAAATTTCTCTTCATCTTAGTTCTAAAAGGTTGTCCCTTCACTCTGAGGCTGTGCCCTCAGGTCCTAGTCTCTCCTACTAGTGGAAACATCTTCTACATATGCACTCTATCCAGTCCGCTCAGTATTCTATAAGTTTCAATGAGATAGCCCCTTCATTCTTCTAAATTCCATCTAGTACAGATACAATGTCCTGAACCACTCCTCATATGACAAGCCCTTTACTCCTGGGATCATCCTCTGGACCCCTTCCAAGGTGAGCTCATCTTTTCATAGATACAGCGTCTGAAACTACGCACAATATTCCAAATGTGGTCTGACGAGAGCTTTATATAGTCTGAGTAGTACATTTCTCTTGTAATCTAGCCCTCTCAAAATGAATGCTAATGAAGCATTTCCCTTCCTAACTTCCAAACGAGCCTGCGTGTTAACCTGAAGAGAATCCTGAACTAGGGCTCCCAAATCCCTTTGTGCTTCAGATTTCCAAAGACTTTCATCATTTAGAAAATAATCTACACCTTATTCTTCCTACCAAGTTGGATAACCTCATACTTTCCCACATTGTCTTCCATCTGCCACTCTTTTGCCCAATCTCCTACCCTATCCAAATCTTTTTGCAGACTGCCCACTTCCTCAATACTACATGTCTCTGCACCTACCTTTGTGTCACCTGCTAATGTAACAACAAGGCTTCAGTTATTTTGTTCAGATCGTTAAAATATAAGTGAATAGTTGTGCTCCCAACACTGACTCCTGTGGAACTCTACCAATCAATGGTGCCCATCCTGTAAAAGAACATTTTATCCCCACTCCCTGCCTTCTATCAGTCAGCCAATCCTCTATCCATTGCCCCTAATACCATGGAGCCTTTTCTTATTTAACGGCCTCCTGCACGGCACTTTGTCAAGGCCTTCCGGAAATCCAAATAGATCACATCCACTTGTTCTCCTTTGTCCAACTTGCTTGTTACCTCCTTAAAGAATTCTATCACAAAAGAAAACATGGAGAACATTGAGACCCTCCAGAAGCGCTTCTCCCTGCAAAAAAACACCTTCCACCCCAACCTGAAGTTCACCTGGACCATCTCCAACACTTCTCTCTCCTTCCTGGACCTCTCTGTTTCCATCTCTGGCAATCACCTAGAAACCAATATCCATTTCAAGCCCACTGACTCCCACAGCTACCTAGAATACACCTCCTCCCACCCACCTTTCTGCAAAAATGCCATCCCCTATTCCCAATTCCTTCGCCTCCGCCGCATCTGCTCCCAGGATGAGACATTCCACTCCCGTACATCTCAAATGTCGTCATTCTTCAAGGACCGCAACTTCCCCACCACAGTGGTCGAGAACGCCCTCAACCATGTCTCCCGCATTTCCCGGAACACATCCTTCACGCCCCGTCCCCGCAGTAATAACCAAAAAAGAATCCCCCTCGTCCTCACATACCACCCCACCAACCTCCGGATCCAACGCATCATCCTCCGACACTTCTGCCATCTGCAATCAGACCCCACCACCAAAGACATTTTTCCCTCCCCACCCTTAGCTGCCTTCCGGAGGGACCACTCCCTCCGTGACTCCCTTGTCCGCTCCACACTCCCCTCCAGCCCCACCACACCCGGCACTTTTCCTTGTAACCGCAGGAAGTGCTACACCTGCCCCCACACCTCCTCCCTCACCCCAATCCCAGGCCCCAAGAAGACTTTCCACATCAGGCAGATGTTCACCTGCACATCTGCCAATGTGGTATACTGCATCCGCTGTACCCGTTGTGGCTTCCTCTACATCAGAGAAACCAAGCGGAGGCTTGGGGACCGCTTTGCAGAACACCTGCGCTCAGTTCGCAACAAACAACTGCACCTCCCAGTCGCGAACCATTTCAACTCCCCCTCCCATTCCTCAGATGACATGTCCATCCTGGGCATCCTGCAATGCCACAGTGATGCCACCCGAAGGCTGCAGGAATAGCAAATCATATTCAGCCTGGGAACCCTGCAGCCCAATGGCATCAATGTGGATTTCACAAGCTTCAAAATCTCCCCTCCCCCAACCGCATCCCAAAACCAGCCCAGCTCATCTCCACCTCCCTAACCTGTTTTTCCTCTCACTTCAAGCCACACCCCCACCTCCTATCTACTAACATCATCCCGCCCCCTTGACCTGTCCGTCCTCCCTGGACTGACCTATCTCCTCCCTACCCCCCTACCTACACTCACCTTTACTGGCTCCATCCCTGCCTCTTCGACTTGTCTGCCTCCTCTCCACCTATCCTCTCCTCTATCTATCCTCTATCCGCCTCCCCCTCTCTCCCTATTTATTTCAGAACACTCTTCCCCTCCCCCATTTCTGATGAAGGGTTTAGGCCCGAAACGTCAAGTTTTCCTGCTCCTATAATGCTGCTTGACCTGCTGTGTTCATCCAGCCCCATGCTTGTTATGTCAGACCTGACCTCCCCTTTACAAGACTGTGCTAACTCTGCTCTATTTTACTATGCGTTTCCAAGTATTCCACAATCTCCTCCTTAATAATGGACTCTAAAATCTTTCCAACGACTGAAGTCAGGCTAACTGGCCTATAATTTCCTGGCTTCTGACTTCCTCCCTTCTAAAACTGGGGGGTTACATTAGCAATTTTCCGCTCCTCTGGGACCCTCCCTGACCCTGATGATTCCTGAATGATCGCTACTCATACCTCCATAATCTTCTCAGCTATGTCTTTCAGAACTCTGGGGTGTACTCCATCTTTATCCATCTTCAATTCTTTCAGCTTCCCCGGTACCTTCTCCTTCTCAATTCCTCTGCCATTTCTTCATTCCCCATTACTACGACTCCAGCCCCACTTTCAAGAGGTCCAATGTCCACTCTTGTCTCTCTTTTGCCTTTTATATATCTTTAAAACGTTTGCAATCTTCTTTTATATTACTAGCTAACTTACACTCATATTTCACCTTCTCCCTCTTACTGCTTTTTAAATGATCTTTTACTGTTTTTTAAAGGCTTCCTAATCCTCTAGATTCCCGCTAATCTTTAACATGTTGCATGTTTTCTATTTTGCTTTTATGCTGTCCCTGACTTCCCTTGTCGGCCATGGTTGCCTCATCCTCTCCTTAATATGTTTCTTCTTCCTAGGGATGAATTTCTGCTGTGCTTCCCGCATTTCCTTCAAAAATCCCTGTTATTGCTGCTCCACCATCTTCCCCTTCCAATCAACTCTGGCCAGCTCCTTCCACATGTTTTTGCAGTTACCTTTACTCAGTTGTAATAGCATTACATCTTATTCCAGTGTCTCCCTCTCAAGCTGCAGAGTGTATTTTATCATATTATTGTCACTACCTCCTAGGGGTTCCTTCACCTTCAATTCTCTAATCAATCTGCCTCATTACAAATTACCAAAACCAGAATTGCCTGTTCCCTCATGGGCTGTACCACAAGCTGCTCCAAAAATACCATCTTGTACACATTACATGAACTTTTTTTATAGACGAGTCATAGAGTCATACAACACAGAAACAGATGCTTCAGTCCAATCAGCCCATGCCAAACATAATTCCAAACTAAACTAGAGCCACCAGTCTGCTCCTGGCCCATATCCCTCCAAACGTTTCCTATTCATGCATCTAACCAAATGTCTTTTAAATGTCGTAATTGTACCCACATCCACCATTTCCTCAGGAGGTTCATTCCACGTGCGAAATACCCTCTGTGTAAAACATTTGCCTCTCATGTCTTTTTGAAACCTCTCTCCTCTCACCTTAAAAATATGTCACCTAGTCCTGAAATCCCCCATTCTAGGGAAAAGACAACTACCATTAACTCTTGTACCTCTCATTATTTTATAAACTTGTATAACGTCACCTCTCAACCTACTATGGTCCAGTGGAAAAAGTCTCAGCCTATGGAGCCTTTCTTTATAACTCAAACCTTCCATATCCGGCAACATCCTGGTAAATTTCTTCTGAATCTTCTCCAGCTTAATAATATCCTTCCTATAACCGGGCAACCAGAACTGGACACCATATTCCAGAAATGCCCTCACCAATGTCCTGTGCATCCTCAACATGGCTTCCCAACTCCTATACTCAAAAGATTGAGCAATGAAGGCAAGCGTGCCAAACACCTTTTCAACCACCCTGTCTATATTTGATGCAAACTTCAAAGAATTATGCACCTGCAACCGTAGGTCTCTCTGTTCTACAAAACTACCCAAGGCCCTGCCATTAATGTATAAGCCCTACCCTTGTTTGTTGTACCAAATTACAATACCTCGCATTTATCAAGATTGAACTCCATCTGCCATTTTTCCGCCCATTGACCCATTCGATCAAGACTCCTCTGTAATCTTAGAAAACCTCCTTCGCTGTCTACTATGCCTCTAATTTTGGTGTTATCCACAAACTTACTAACCACGCCTTCCATATTCTCATCCAAATCATTTTCTTGAGATCGCTGCCAACCTGATTTTCCCACTCCACCTGCATATTGAAGTTCCCCCATGATTATTGCATTGATGTTTTTTCTTACATGCATTTTCTATTTTCAGATTTACATGCTTCCCCACATCCTGACTATTGCAGGAGGCTTGTATATAACTCCCATCGGGATCTTACTTCCTTTGCAGTTCCTCAACTACTCACTGTGTGAAAAAGTCTTTTCTTTCACCCTGCATTCTCTTCTTTTATGCATCAAATTATTATCTGTGTCCTCTGGCTCTTTCACAAACAGGAACAGTTACTCCCTAAATATTCTATCCAGACTCCTTGAGATTTTCAAAACTTTATCAGAACCTGCCTTATTCTTCTTCTATCCAAGAAAAACAGTCCCCTCTTCATCAGTCTATCCTCATTAATTATTTATTGTTTCTGGAGCCATTCTTGCAAATCTCACACTGTGCAATGCATTTGGATCTTTCCAATGATATGCCACCTAGAATTGTACACAATACTCCAGCTGTGGTCTAGCCAGTATAGTATTTAAGTTCAACATCACTTCCTTGCTCGTTTGATCAATGCACCCATTAATAATACAGAGGATACGGTATACTTTATTAATTGCTCTTTCACCATGTCTTGCCACCTTCAGTGGGCTGTACACATTTACACCCAGGTTCCTCTACTCCTGAAACCCCTTTAGAATTGTAGACCCTATTTTGCATTGCCTTCAATGTTCTTCCAACCAAAATGCATCCCCTTATACTTCTCTGCATTCAGCCTATTGGGCACTTATCTGCCCACTCCACTGACTTGTCTATGTCCTTTTGGAAGTTCACATCGTCCTTTTCAAATGACAATTCGTCCAAGTTTCTGAGATCTGTAAAATTTGAAATTTTCCCCTCCACACCGAGATCTAGATCATTAATATACTTCAGGAAAAGCAAGGATCCCAAAACCGATGCCTGGGGACCTCCATTAAATCATTTCCCCAGCCTGAAAAATATTCATTGATCACTATTCTCTGTAGCCAATTTTGTATTCATATTGCCATTGTCTTTTATATTCTATGGCTTAGAACTTTCCTCACAAGTTTATTATGTGGTGTTGTACCAAATTCCTTCTGGAAGTCCTTGTTCACCACCTCAGTAATGTTACTCTCATCAAAACAGGCTGTTGGCTCTTCAAAAAATTCCAGTAAGTTAGTTTTTTCAGAAATCCATGCTGATTCTTCCATATCAACCCCCCTTTTCCCATGACACTATTATGTATAATCCAAATTATTGTTTCTAGAATCTTCACCCCCACCCCCATCCCACTAAAATCAAACTGACTGGTCTGTTGAGCTTATTGTCATAACCTTTCTGGAACAAACTTTAAAGTTCACAATTTTCCAGCCTTCTGGCACCTCACCATAGATCAGGATAGACAAAAAGATTATGACCAGGCCCCCGCAATCTCCACTCTTACTTCCTCCAAAATCCTACATTTTTTGCTCTAACTGGTGGTCAATAGGCTACACGTAGCAATGTAATTGTGCATTTTTGTTCCTTAGCACTCACCAAATTGATTCTGCATTTAAACCTTCAGGACATCCTTTTTCTCCGTCACTGCAATATCCTCCTTAACAAATACTGCCATTTCTCTCCTTTCCCTTTTTAAGAATATTTTTTCTGAATACCGACTTCACCTATACCCTTACTATTCTCTATGCTGGGCCAGCTGTATCCACAAGTATTTTGCAAACCCTAGTTCTCTGTTCTCTTTCGGTCCCACCCTCCTGCCAAGTTATTTTAAAGCCCCTCAATAGCAGTGGCAAAACACAAAGCAAGGAACTGAATCCCAGCTATATTCCCATGAAGCCCATCTGGCTTGTACACGTGCCACCTTCCCCAGAACCAGTGCCAATGTCTCAGGAATCTAAGGTCCTCCCTCCTGCACCATCTTTATAGTCACATATTGATACGACATATCCTCATATTTCTGTGCTCACTTGCACACAGCACTAAGAGTAATATGGAGATTACTACATTTTCAGGTCCTGCTTGTCAATTTCCTGTCTTGCAACCGCTCTGTGACATCCTGGACCCTGGCACTAGCAGGACAAAACACCACCATGGAGTCAAGTTGATGGCCACAGAAACAACTGCCTGTTCCTATAACTAATAAATTCCCCCGTTACTATCGCACATTCTTTCTGTAATTCTTCCTCTGCTTCAGTTACAGTCAACCCTCTCGCAGTGCCACAAACATGGCTGTGACTGCACTCCCTTCAGGAATGAGTGCCCTCATCAGCTTCCAAAACAGAAAACTAATTTGTGAAAGGATCCCCTGGAGACTCCTGCACAACCTGCCTGTTTTGATTCACTTGGACTGCCTGACGGTCACCATCATCTTGCTTCATCCAGGGTCTTAATCTATGGTGTGGCCACTTCTCTGAACAAGCTACCTATGTAACTCTTAACTTGGTGAATGTGTTGCTGTGTCTCAAGCTCCAAAACTTTTATTATGTAAATGTATTATTTGTAATTTTCGCACACTCCACAGCAACTAAAAAGCATTACCAAATATTTTTAAAACATCTTTGTCATTAATGGACTTACTCACTAGGTGGCACCTTCCTCTGTATATCTTTTTCACAGAGGGAATAATTGCCAGACTTCTTCTCCCACATCTTGCCCGCATGGCCTTGTTCTATTCCACAGATTAAAAAATAAACTCATCTTCCAGTATCTTAGGTTCCAGTATCTTAGGTTCCAGTGTCTTTGTGTGTTAGATTCCTAATTCTAACTCACTCAGTTCTGAGAAATAGTTTTTTTCTTAGATGTTGTCCATTAAAAAAAAGTCTAATTGCTTTATGCAGCATTGTTTAAAGAAAATTTAAACTGTATCTTCAACTATAAGGCAAACAATAAAACTGGTATCAATTTAGCACGGCACATTTTCAGACCCGGTAGCCCACACTAGAATAATTAAGTTCAGGTGTAAAAGCCACCTATTTCGGTAGCAAACTGATGACCAACAATTTTCCAGTTTCAGCTTGTTTATAAAATTATTTGCAGCTCTGATTGCTTACAGCACTGGCCATTTCTAGGAAGTCAGTCTAAAGGGAAGAGCAGACAATTGTTCCTCAGCTCAATTTTACAGGGGTTTTGGGATCACCTTCGATCTTCAAACTTACATTGAGCAGAACACCAAGGAAGCAGGTCCACTGTCCATCCAATGAAAACAGACAAAGGCCCAAATCATTTGCTTGGTCAATCCTCAGTGAATTCATGTTTTTTAACATTCCAATATGTCAGTTGGAAGGAGGTGGGAAATCCAAACTGCCATCTCCCTCCATGACACGCAGTATTCACGTTCCTGCCGAATTTGGGGCCGGTTCTGAGTTCTTTTTGAGGGAGTCTGCAGCCATCTTTTTAGGACCATACTTAGAATACTCTACACCAAGTAATAATGTAGGGAGAATGCACAGTGCACTGACTGTTCACATAGATTTTTAAATTGCATCATATCACAATGACATCACTGTATAAAAGTGCTGGCCACATCATTCAGTTCTTGTGCCATTTCAGTACCAAAAATGACATATACACTGTTCAACTTTACTTCCTGCATGGCCAATGCTGACGGTCATCTTGGTTAGGCCATTAGCATGGGTGTTACAAACATGTTCAGAATTGACTGCTGAATTGAGTTTGGTGCTGTCGTTGGGCATTCAGCACTCTAACTAACTCCCTGTCTAAGTGCACACAAGCTGAGCATGCATTTAGAAGAATAAGAACTCCACACCAATCTATTTCAAGTGATCGTCAAGAGCTTGCTGGTTGGTTGATAACTGCTTTCTTCTTACTCTGTTTGATTTTATGGAAGCCCCGACAGAGGAGTTGTTTACAGTTGGTGAAATTTGAAGTGAGTGGCTCTGCACACACCGTTTGATGTAAATCATGGATGCCAGAGTGGCACTTTGCCTGCAGTATAAAACAGTGATGGTTCCAAAGCAATATCTGAGAAAGGCTCAGAAAGGTGGTAGAAGGAACTTGTGAGGGATAGAAAGTCTCAGCAGGAGACTTTATCCATCTGGGGTCTTCCAGCTGCAGTTTTCTTACTTCCACCTTGTGACAGTCAATGTGATCTGGGGCCTGAATTTCTTCACTTTGGGAACTTTCCAGACTTTGACAAGTGGCATATCTAACATCCTATAGTGCACTATCCAGTGCAATATCAGTGAAAGAGCAGGAGCTCTTTATGGTATAGGGTACAGTGATCCTAGCTAGGATCTTAACACATAACATAAAGTTGACTTTGAATTCAATAAATTCCTATCCTGCCAAGTTTCCTCGCTATGTTATGATTCCAACTGATAGCAATACTAGGTAAGTCAGGTCCTATAATTAAACCTGGCTTGATAAATCATTAGATCTTAAGGTGGGGCAGCACAGTGGTTAGCACTGCTGCCTTACAGCACTAGGGACCTGGGTCCAATTCCACCCTCGGGCTACTGCCTGTGCTGAGTTTGCACATTCTCCCCATGTCTGTGTGGGTTTCCTCCCACAGTCCAGAAGATGTGCAGGGTAGGTGGGTTGGCCATGCTAAATTACCCATAGTGTCTAGGGTGGGAAATGCAGGGATGGGATGCTGTTTGGAACGTCAGCGTGGAATCAATGGGCCAGAAGTATTAGATAGGGTGGACAGTGAGAGCCTTTTTCGTCGGATGGTGATGGCTAGAACGAGGGGACATAGCTTTAAATTGAGGGGTGATAGATATAGGACAGATGTCAGAGGTAGGTTCTTTACTCAGAGAGTAGTAAGGGTGTGGAATGCCCTGCCTGCAACGGTAGTAGACTCGTCAACTTTAAGGGCATTTAAATGGTCATTGGATAAACATATGGATGATAATGGAATAGTGTAGGTTACATGGGCTTCAGAGTGGTTTCACAGGTCGGCGCAACATCGAGGGCCGAAGGCCCTGTACTGCGCTGTAATGTTCTATGTTCTATGTTCTAAATTGCCTGCTTCCAGACTGTTGGGGTTCTATGGCTCAATATCTATTTTTGCAGATGGATACTATAGTGGTTTGTCACCAGACAGATTCACGTAAGGTTGCCAATATTCCTTTAACACTGCAATACTGATAAGCTATATAGAGGTTTAAATTCTTTTAACATAAACAGCTAACATAATTACATTGTTTTACCAGCAAATTTCCAAATTACTTTCTGACCTCTTAAAATAAACCTTTCACAGAACTGAAACCAGAAATCCATCTTACACCTATTTTAAAAATCCAAATTCCTAAGTGATAATAATGTTTTAGACACCTTTCTCACATGGAAACAGATTTTATTGTCTTCTATTTGGTGAAAGAAAGAGACACCTTTCTCACATGGGAATGGATTTCATTATCTTCTATTTGATGAGAGAAAGAAAATGCATAGTTTGCCAAGGTAGCTGGCTTTCCAAAATGCAGTTCTATTGATTACACACAAACAGATCTGCTGCCACTGCACAATAACGAGTTTCACTGGGTGCTAAAAGATTATCACTCATTAATATGTGACAGTTTACATTTCATACTATCTACCAAGTGCATTATATCCAGGTTTTCCAATGATACAAAGTTAGGTGGGCAAGTAAGCTGCGAGGAGGATGAAAAAGGATGGCAGAGGGATTGGGCAGGTTAATTCAGTGGACAGGATCATGGCAGATTGAATATAATTTATGCAAGTGTGAATTCATCCACTTTCAAAGAGAACTAGAAATGCAAAATATTTTTAAATGCTGGGAAATTGAAAAATGTTAGTATCTGGAGGAACAAATCCAAGAAAATTAATGTGCAGTTACAGTTAGTACTTAGGAGAGTATGTTAACC
The DNA here is from genome assembly GCA_024137785.1 of Ginglymostoma cirratum. Lineage (NCBI taxonomy): Eukaryota > Metazoa > Chordata > Chondrichthyes > Orectolobiformes > Ginglymostomatidae > Ginglymostoma > Ginglymostoma cirratum. The sequence continues at coordinate 30,295,359 of JAHRHZ010000014.1, forward strand.
TTTATTACAAAGAGATTCAGAGTGCAAGAGATATCTAACTGCAATTGGTGAGACAATACTTGGGTAGTTTGAAGGTGGCAGGGCAGATGGAGAGAGCAGTAACTAAAGCATACAATGTCCTTATTATTAGAGGTATAGAGTACAAGAACAAGGAGGTGATGTTTAAGTTGTACAAACACTGTTAAATCTCAGTACAATTGTGGGTGCCAATTTATAGGCAAGATGTGAATGTATTGGAGAGGGTGCAGAAGTGATTTATAAGGATGGTTGCAGGATTGAGACACTTCAGATCTAAGGATAGAATGAAGCGGTTTGGTCTGTTCTCCTAGGAGAGAAGAAAGCTGAGAAGAGATTTGAATGAAGTTTTTGCAATCACACATGGGCTGGATAGTGTAGATAAGGAGAAGCCGTTCCTGCTTGTAACAGGAACAAGAATGAGAGGGCATAGATTCAAAGCAATATGCAAAAGAAGCAAAGGTGACAAAAGAAAACATACAAGTAGTCAGCATATGGAATGCACTGCCTGGAAGTGTAGTAGAAGCATGTTCATTTGAGGCACTCAAGAGAGCATTGGATGATTGCTTGAGTAGAAATAATGTGCAAGGGCATGGGGAAATGGCAGAAGATTGACAATAGGTAACAGAACTGATGCAGGCATGATGGGCCAGATGACCAGCTTCTGGACTCTAACTATTCTGCAATTGTGTGATTCAGAGTACTGTGTTCAGTCCCCTTTGGGAGAGTGCAACCAAATTGCACAGGGCTGATTGTTGGAACAAGAGTCTTCTTCTTATATTGACTATAATTTAGACAAATGATAAACAGTACATTCATTCTAAAGTACTGGACAGAAGTTTACCGCGTGGGGGATGGATGGTTTGGCTCCATGCCAGATCAGGAAAGTTGGCAGCTAGCCAACAGACTCAATCAAACCTGCCCCACAGCCATGGCGCGATGTGAGTGGGCTCAGTCAGTACAGAGTAGGATTTCAACCCATCAGTGGAACCAAGAATCACCCTCTGGAGCTGCTAGTCAATCCTGGCTAACAGATCCAACAATCCCAACAGCACCAGAGCTTAGAAGTGGATAATGCTGAGACTGCATCCACTCCGAGGATGAATGCCCCAAAGAATCTCTAGACCCAATTTGCTTCCCACACTTTAAAAAATTTGTTAACAAAGCAACTGCCCACTCACACTCTTCTACTCGCCCAATTGTGTTACAGTATGGCCAAAGCAAGATTCAAGATTAGGATCAGTTGAACCTTTAAAAGGATCAATTGACCCTAGTTATTTATTAACATATGGTGGGCAGGAGCCAATGCAGGAGAATGTCACTTACAATAGCAGAGAGGAAGTAAAGGTAGCAGTGAAGCATTGGCATGCCCTTGGCCTCTCCACCCTCTCGAGGAGATAATTCCTCAAATTATCTAGCAGAGGGCAATCGAATCTGTGGCACAGAGTACTATAGAGCCATTCAGGATGATGACAAAATGCTGCTTTCCTCTCCTTCCCATATCCCTTCATCCTGAGGTGTTTCATGAAGGGAAAGCCGCAGGTGGTGTGACCCTGTTTCCCTCTTCAACATCTCTTCCCCAGGCCCAAATCTCCCCTTTTGCTTTCATTATTTCAGATTCCCCAACAACAGATGCTTGGACCACCTTAGCAGAGCCAGGGGGTGGAGGAGAGAGATAGATTAACACTGCCAATGAAGAAGCATCATCACTTTATCCAAACTCACAGCCACTAGATCTGATACTTGCCCTGCATAAACTTTAGAGGCCGGATGGAGGAGGATGGATGTGTTGCATGTTTTGTTGAGTTGCCAGTCACTAATGGGTTGAGGTCAAGCCAGGAGAAAAGGGGAGTTATGTGCTAGCTCCCCACAGGGTGCAGGGACAGATGGGTTCCCCTACTGATGCTCATTGCATATTTGTCGCATTCAGGTAATGGACATTAACAACGCTTCTTTTGTGCACCAATACATAGAAACAGATGGAACTGTAGTTACTGGGTTAGGAAGTATATGTTTTTGTGTATTTCTATAAGGAAATGTGCATGGAGTGAATTTTAAAAGTAGACTCATTCCTGCCTCCTGCCACACCCCCCGCAACTCGGCCAAATGTGAAGGTTAAAACCATAGGCAGGCACAAGGCATCCCAAACAAGATACTTCCTTCCCGCTTTTTTGTCTGAGCTGTTGTAGTTGTGGGCTTAGCCATCTTTCCTCTCTCTTCCCCCAGGCCAGTCACATATTGCGGCAGAGGCAGAATGGGGTCCTTCCTGAGATTTAATTGGCAAATTATAGGCCTCGGTAGACTAAGAGCGAGCAGACCACCTGATACCTTGTCTACCCACTGCAATATAAAGGTCTGCTCAGGGGTGGGTGAGATGTGTGGGCTGGCCATCCATTTTATTTTACCTGACTGCCATGATTGCCTCATTACCTGGGGACTGAGCCCTCTCTTCTCATCAGCTGCATTCATCACATTCATAAAGTAAGGTGCAAATAAAGGCCATTCAGCCCATCAAGTCAATACTGACGCTGTGAACAGCATCCCACCCAGACTGCTCCCACCCTCCCATCCCTGTATCCCCACATTTACCACAGCTAACTCACACATTCCTGGGAACTATGGGCAACTTAACATGACCAATCCACCTAACCTGTAAATTTTTGGACTGTGGGAGGAAACCCACATAGACACAGGGAGAACATGCAAACTCCAGCCAGACAGTCGCCCGAGGCTGGAACTGAAGCCAGGTCCCTGGTGCTGTGAGGTAGTGGTGCTAACCATTGTGCCATAGCACCATCTAAGGACAAATTCAGCTGTAACAGATCTGTCAATTTAACTTTGGCTGTGGTATAGGATTAATAGTCACATGAACAATATGAGTTAAGTAAGAAAAGTCAGTTCGGATTTGTTTAAGAGAAAATCATTCCAACTAACTTGCTGGAGTTTTTTGAAGAGGTAACAGGAAGGGTTGATGAGGGTAATAGTGTTGATGCATTGCCACGCGATAGAGTTGTGAAAAATATTTTAGCTGATGAAATGAAAGATAGAGTAGCAATATGGATAATCAAAATTCAGCTGAGTAACAGCAGTGTGATCGTGAGAAGGAATTTTTCAGTTAGACCAAGATTTGTAATGGAGTTCCCCAGGGTCAGTATTGGGACATTTGCTTTTCCTGATATATATGAACGATTTAGATCTTGATGTGCAGGAGGCAATTTCAAAGTTTGTGGATGGTACTAAACTTGGAAGCATTGTAAACTTTGAGAAGGATAATCATGAACTAAAAAGGGACATTGATAATTTGGTGAAGAATGGGTGAAGAGATGGCAGATGAACGTCAATACAAAGGAGTGTGAGCTGATACAGTTTCATACACAAAATATGAAGACAGCAAAAAAAAGAATACTATTCAAAAGGGTGTGAAGGATCAGGGAGATCTGGGAGTGTATGTGCATAAATCATTACATTTGTCAGACAGCAGTTAATAAAGTATACATTATTCTAGGCTTCATTAATAAGGGCACAGAGTACAAGAGCAGGAACTTACATGGGACACTGGTTAGACCCTAGCTGGAGTATTGTGTACCGTTCTGGACACCACACTTGAGGAAAGATGTGATTGCATTGGAGACAGCGAAGAATAGTTTACAAGAAAGTTGTAGGGATGAGAAACTTCAGTTTTGAAGATAGAATGGTAAATTTGGAATGATTTTCTTCGGTGAGTAGAAGGGTAAGAGGAGATGCGTTCAAAGTTTTCAAAATCCTGAAGAATCTGGGCAGAGTAGACAGGAAGAAATGGTTCCCATCATAAGAGAATTGAGAACCCGCGGGCACTGTTTACAGGCGCTTTGCCAAAGAAGAAAAGGTTAAGATGAGAAAAAATATTCTTCAAACAGCAAGTGGCACTGCCCAGAATTGTTGTGGAGGCAGGTTCAACTGAGGCATTCAAGAGGACATTATTTTGTCGTTTAAGTCAAATCAATGTGCAGGGTTATGGGGAAAAGGCAAGAGTTTGGAACAAAGGTAAAATGCTCGAAGAGCTGGTGCAGACATGATGAGCCAAATGGCCTTCTTCTCCACTGTAATAATTCTATGATCAGAACTGGTAAAAATAAACTTTACTAACCCAACAAACTCCTCCATCTATCCTCTTCTCCTAGAATACCACATGGACAACGTAAGAAGCAGCCAGTGCCTTAGCGTACTCTTGGGAAATTGTGGTCAGCACCTAAGCAACCTAAAGTTACACCCATAAAACTCTTAAGGCTTGAGAGGGTAAATGAAGGATGTTTCCCCTGGCTGGGTAGATTAGTAGGGGTTGATTCTATTCTTTATTCCATCACAGCACTACCAGCAGTTATTTCCTAACCTAGCTATTCTTAACTTAATGGTTTACTCAGGCTTTTCAGATGGCAATTAAGAATCAAGCAGAGTGGTATGGCTCTGGAGTGACAAATAGTTCAGACCAATTAAAGATAACTAATTTCCTTCCCTAAAGGCCATTAAGTGGACTTGATGGGCTTTAATGACAATACAGTAGTCACCATTGTTGACAGTAATATTTTAATCCGGATTGATTTATTAATCTAGTTTATATTAAAAAGTTGCCATGGTGAGATTAGACCACAGGTCAGTGTATTAGGTGTCTGGATTAAATAATACAGCAACCTAACCTTCATAATATTCAAATAAAAACAAAATACTCTAGATGATGGAAAACTAAAAGAGACCCACAAAAAGCTGTAGAAACTTGGCAGCATTTGTGGAGAGAGAAACAAAGTCAGCGTTTTGAGTCCAATATGACTTTTTCTCAGAACTCACAACTTCAGTACTTTACAATGCTGTCTTAGTTTCAAATGAAGGAGGTGGCCATTTTGGGGTGAAATGAAGATAAATTTCTTCACTCCAAGGCTTGTGGATCTTTGGAATTCTTTAACCCAGAGAGCTGTAGATGCTCAGTAGTTAAGTATATTCTAGACATTGAGATTGACAGATTTTTGGAATTAAGCAATAAGTGGGAAAGTGGAGTTGAGGTGGAAGATCAGCCATGATCATATTGAACACTAGAGTAGAATCAAAGGACCAAATCTTCTTCTCACTTTCCTTCTGTTTCTTAACATTCTTAAATTCCAGGAGTCAGCACAGCAAACCAGAGGCTGATTCCTGGATAACAAGGGCATTACACCCTACGCTTATGACTCCTCTCCACAACCCAACCACACATGGTCAGCATGTGTCTAAAGAAGTTGGCACAAGAAATGTCATCAAGCCAATATTTGAAGGGCTGAAATAATCATTCTAGACCTCTATTATACTCACCAACATGGGTGTTTGAAATGATAATTACTACATATCCGGTTGTGCGAAGGGATCAAGGGTTTTGCAGAGAAGGTAGGAGAATGAGGTTAAGAAGCATGTCAGACCATGATCGAGCAAACTCAATGGACCAAGTGGCCTAATTCTGCTACTATATCCTATGGTCTATTGTCCTTTGATGAGGTCAAAACCCATGTCTTATGGTCTTCAAATCAGTCGTACATTTACCCATTGGCATTACTATCGGTCTTTACTTTATACCTTTTTTAGTACAGGTTCCCTGTGCTTGCTGACCCCGTCAGCAAAACAAGAAGAGTGCACAAATGTTGTGGATGCAATTTTGAAAGCAAAATGAGCAATGAGAAGCCAAATTTCACAGCCATCCTGTTCATGGAAGAAACAAAGAGGTTTTTGTCAGGTGGGAGGGAAAGACCTGTTCTTTCATTCTTTGCAGCTTGTCCTTTTTGATATCAAGTAAGATTTACAGAGGTCACTTCTTAGGATCTATTGTCATTTGATCTGCAAAATAGAACTGCACATATTGCTGAATAACTTTAATTCAGTGAAGTAATCCATAATTAACTGTTTGCCTTTTTTTTCGTGAAAGGTGTTTGTCTTTCTTTACTTCTTTTGCTAGGTTTTCCTTTTATTTTTCTCTCTTTTGCTTCCGTTTCACTTTATTTTCACTGCTGCCACTCCTTTACTCATTTTTAGTAACTTTGGAGCTACACCTTTAAAAAATACAGGCCTACAGCAGCAGTTTCAGCTGCTAAGGAATTATGACATCATAGAGTTTATCCTACATTCACACTGACAAAATGACAGAACCAACCAACCAACCTCTACACACAGGCAAGCTTAATTAGTCTTGGAAATTATTGCTTAAAAGTTGAATATTCAAACAGGAGTGGTCTGATTTTAAGCTGGAAGCTCTTTATACCTGACCGCTCCTTTAATGGACAACATGCAGATAGTTCTTTTTCGTAAAGAAGGCAGAGTTTTTAGCTTGACAGAAGGCATACTTTCAGAAGAAGAGGCTACATCTGCCCCCTGGATGGTTAATCTGTAGCTCTTGCCTCATGAAAATTAGTTCTGCTCATTTTCTATGCATTGAAGTTCAGGTCTGTCAGCACACTGATCTTCAGTGAGGTTTCTAAATGTCTACCACCAAGAACTTGAATTCTTCACAAGCAGCCATTACTGCTTACCACCATGCTACCACCATGATCTGCCATCAATATGTGGGCTTTTGTCTCCAGCAGGCATCTGTACCTGAAGAAATAATACTTATTGTAGCTCTTAAAGCATAAGAACTGGACATGAGTGAAGTAGTACTGAAAGATTTGGTAGACGTTTATTATGGCATGTACATATATTACAGCTACAGGCACTTCTGTACCTTGTTTAATATTCCACAATTCAGTCACGAATAGTAACACACTTTCATCAGTGTGTCACGCTTCAAACCCCAGATAAGATGGAAACTAAGACATTAATACCCTCAACTCACATGCTTTGATAGAGTGATGACATTGTGAGTTGTACATTGCATTCTAACTGTAGTACATAACACAACATACACTACCATCTCTTGTACATATCTGTCAGCGTGAATGCTAAGGTATAGTGTGTATATCTGGATTCTGAATAGTTTTCTTTTTAAAAGTTACACAAATTGTCACTTGGAGATAGCAAGAACTGCAGGTGCTGAAGTCAGAGATAACACAGTGTGGAGCTGAAGGAACACAACAGGTCAGGCAGCAGAAAAGTCGATGTTTCGGGTCCAGACCCTTCTTCAGAAAACCTGAAACACCAGCTTTCCTGCTTGTAAAAAATTGTCACTTCCTGTTTTTGACAATGAAAAGATGGAAGAGTTAAAACACTTCTTTAAACATGCTGTCTTTGGTTAGTGGTTAGTTGAGAAAAGGACTGGGAACCTTTCCTATCTTTTCTACCTTGTCCATGAAAGAAGAAAAATATGAAAGTAGTTTTTTGGTTTGCTGGTCATTGACTCTTGATCCTAAGACTTCTTGCTTTAAAAGTATAGAATCCCATTTGAACGGTCCGTAATCACTTCCCAATAGTCATAGCCTTGTTATGTATAATTGATTGGCAGTCTGATTCAAGAAAGCCATGAAGAGATGAATATGCATTGCAAAAGCAAGTACACAAGTATGACAATACTGTATTGGACATGAGGAACTGTTGTTCTGCACACTGCTTGCAAATACTTGTCCTAGAAGTAAAAGAAATGGGATGAAAAGAAGCAGCAATTTGGTGAAACAGGGCCCATGTCCAACAGGATTAAATATTTACCAAAACAGATGGGGTCTTGGTTTAACATCTCATCCAAAAGGTAGCACCTATGACAGCCTTGATTTTGCTGCTGAAGCTCTACAGCAAACTAGAATACAGAAAGGTGTGATCGCAATAGCGCTTCCAACTGTGCCACAACTGACACAGCCAACTTGGCAGTAAGTTAGTGCTGCACAAATCACATAATTTTAGCTCTAAAGAAAGTTTGAATAGGCTGCCTGTTGTTTTCTTTGGAACAGAGGAGACACAGAGAAGATTCAATTGAAATCTGTAAAGTTATGGAGTGCTTAGAGAAAGTGGATAGAAGGAGATTATTTCCCTCAACAGCAAGGTCAATAACCAGGCAAAGATGTAGTTAATTGGTAAAAAGAGTATATGAGAGCTTATAAGAATGTATTTCAGTCAGAGGCCAGTGGGGGTCCGGAACTCACTGAATGAAAGGGTGGTAGACACAAAAAACCTTCATGATATTTAAACAGTGCATGGATATTGGAAAGTACAATTGTATAAATAAAGAGCTGGAAAATGGAATGATGTTTTTAAAATCTTTTACTGTTAGCACAGACACAATGGACCAAATCACCTCCTACAATGTTTTGTGTTCTGATTTGTTTGGCAGACCAAATGCAATCAACTGTATTATGGGCTTTAACTAGCTATTTGTGTCGTATTTTACATTCCAATATTAGCATCTGAGTGAGCACTATCTCCAGGTCCCAAAACCGGATTTGATTGAATCAAAATTGCTTCAGTGATATTGTAAAAGCCTGGTCAAGACAACAGGAATATGTTGCTTCATACATTGTGTACACTGCTTTTTCCTTAAATATTTCTTTGTTGCTTCAGTAATCTTTTCCAAATTTTAATAGTTCCTCAATTTGGTTTCGATTGAATGATTGCGTGATGATACTAGTAATTTCATATAATTCTATTTCCTATTCTCACAGAGACATTACTTAAGATTGCTCAGCTGCAAATGCAAATTCTCTCAGTTGTGAGACATTTGACATTGAAGTAATCAGAGAGAGGCTGATGCTGAGTTTCATTGCTGAATTAGTTGAAATCTAATCACTAAGGTTATGCAGCGTCTTAGTCAGGCTGCAAAAATATAAACATCATATGCTGATATCTTAAGGCAGTTCATGAGGCTAATCTCTTGTCTGTTGAATTGGCTATAAATAATTGATAATCCAGAAGCCTTCAGAACGGATAAGAAGGGTCTCACTTGGGATTAGGTGGAAGTATGGACTTCACTTAGCACAATAGTGTCATATAGTCATAGATGTACAGCATGGAAACAAACCCTTTGACCCAACTAGTCCATGTCAATCAGATATCCTAAATTAAGCTAGACCCATTTGCCAGCATTTGGCCCATATCCATCTAAACCCTTCCCATTCATATAGCCATCCGGATGCCTTTTAAATGTCGGAATTGTACCTGCCTCCACTACTTCATGTGGCAGCTCATTCCATTCACACACCACCCTCTACATGAAAAAGTTGCCCCTTAGGTTTCTTTTAAATATTTCCCATCTCATCTTAGACTTATGCCCTGGAGTTTTGGACTGCCCTACTCCAGGGAAAGACCTTGGCTGTTCACCCTACCCATGCCCGTCATGATTTTATAAACCTCTATAAAGTCATCCATCCGTGTCCAATATTCCAGGGAAAATAGCCCCAGCCTAATCAGCCTCTCCCTAAAAGCTCAAACCATCCACCCCTGGCAATCTTTGTAAATGTTTTCTGAACCCTTTCAAGTTTAACAACATCTTTCCTACAGCTGGGAGACCCAGAATTGAATACAATATTCCAAAAGTGGCCCAACCAATGTCCTGTACAGCTGCAACATGACATCTTATACTAAATATAGTGACCAATAAAGGCAAACGTACCAAATGCCTTATTCACTATCCTATCTACCTGCAACTCCACTTTCAAGGAACTATGAACTTGCACTTCAAGATCTTTATTCAGCAACACTCCCCAGGACCTTACCATTAAGTGTATAAGTCCTGCCCTGATTTGCCTTTCCAAAATGCAGCACCTCACATTTATCTAAATTAATTTCCGTCTGCCACTTCTTGGCCCATCAACCCATCTAATCAAGATCCCATTGTATTCTGAGGTAGTTATTTTGGCTGTCCAGTACACCACCAATTTTGGTGTCATCTGCGAACTTACTAACCATTCCTCCTATGTTCACATCGAAATCATTGATATAAATGACAAAAAGGCATAACCCAAAATAGCGCATTTAGATGTGCCAAGGCAGCAAAGCAAGGGATTGTAAAGACATATTAAGATAGATATCAGAAGCATCTCTTTTCACAGAAGTAGATCAATAGCTGGAACAGAATGCTAAGAAGATGGTTGAGGACACTGGATTCAATAAGAAACAGATGCTGAGCTAGGAAGATTGTCTGGTTAACATTGTGCAAGAAAGGACGCAAATGATGTGACATACTTTCTTCATGCAAAACTATCTTGTAACTAATAACCATCATAAGACTGGTATTATGACTTATTGGAGATAGAGTACAGTAAATCAAGTCTCGTTAATCCCAGAGTCATTCCAAATCTTTTTTTTTAATATGTTACACACAGCACCCAATTTATCAGACATTCAGACCAAGGTTGATAAATAAACACAGCCCGTATTTATGTACTAAACATAAATTATTATTTATTAGAAATAATTAGACAAAAGCTACAGGTAAACAGACATAAATGATGGGCATATAACACTGCTAAGTAAACTCTTAACTCCTCATAATGCATGCGCACATGCGCACACGTACACACACACACACACACACACACACACACACACACACACACACACA
>JAHRHZ010000014.1:30305860-30331700 GCA_024137785.1 Ginglymostoma cirratum
CACACACACACACACACACACACACACACACACACACACACACACACCCCAAATATGGAGAATACATTATTGGTGGAGGTTAGAAAAAGTTGGAAATTTAGTTCAGTAGTCTTTGCTTCTCAGTTCTGATGCTGAAATGATACATCTTCAGCTAACCAGGCCCTTAATGTTCAGCTGTATTTAGAAATTTCCACTGGTTTGTAAGAAGTACAGAACTGTTTCATTTGGAAAATATCTCTGACTTATCAATTCAAACTCACAGCAACTTCTGCAAGAAAGGTAACCAGTTTTCATAGAACCCCTACAGTGTAGAAGCAGGCCATCCAGCCCATCAGATAAACACCAACACTCCAAAGGGCATCCCACCTTATCCTTGCATTTCCCATAGCTAATCCACTTAGCCTATGCACATCCCTGGATACTGTGGGCAATTTAGCGTGGCCTAGCTACCTAACCTGGACATCTTTGGACTGTGGGAGAAAACCAGAGCACCCAGAAGAAACCTACGCAGACTCAGCGAGAATGGGCATTTTCCACACAGACAGTCACCTGAGGCTGGAATTGAACCTGGGTCCCTGACACTATGAGGCAGCAGTACTAACCACTGCACCACCCAAAAATAAGCATTGCAAACTTAAAGTTCCTTCAAGGCAACGGCGTGGGCGTACAACTCTGGCTGTGGTGGGATTTTAAACATTTTTAAACTGATTTTTCTTTTCCAGTAGAAAACTGGCAGCTTCTGGTAGGGAAAACAACTGTACACCTTCCTCTGTCTTTTTCTCTCTCTGTCTGTAGCTTGTTTCCTGTTCCAAGCTGATCAGGTAGTAAGAACCAATCAGCTTGACCTGTAAACAACTCCTCAGCTCCTGAACATCTGCACATTGCAGGAACCCACAGCCACAAAAACAAAGCTCACAATCTGTATCAAAGTCTTTGTTGTGAAATCATGCAGCCATCCTGTTAAATCTCTGATTATAAAAACAATTCCTTCCCATTGCAGTCCACAGTTTTCAAACACACAAAAAAGAAGACACAGTTTCTTCACCTGTTATAGCTCAAAATTGAGACTACTAAAAGCTATTTTCCTTTAATTGTTTTTACAAAATTTTAATATATTCGAGAGGACCACATCATTACTTCACACCGATGTATTTTTATACACGTTCTGTCTCAACGTAACCTTCAAACAATGCCCCTGGACATGAGTCAGCTAATGAGGGACTGCTACTACTTTTCTTTGCCTTGAACAGATCTCTGTTTTTAAAAGAATTACAGATTTTTGTCAAAACATTTTGTCTTGCTCTAATCAGGATGTTTTGCAAGAATTACCAAGCTAAAGGGAAAACTATTGTACTTTTTTACATTTCTACTCTATGAAAGGACAGAACTGACTGGTTGGCAAGTGGACTCTGACTGGTGGAGATATTACCACGGAGAATGCACCAGTTATCAATGACTGATAGATAACTACTGAGCTCAGTTTAAACTTTAGACCAGGCAAGTCAACTCTGTTTGGTCAACTTTCTCACAAATGCCCATATCATTCAGTATCTGAAGAAATTCCACCTTCAGGCCTCAGTCAGATCTACAATGATCTTATTGAATGAAGAAGCAGGTTTGATGGACCAAATATTTCTTATAAGCTAATGTGGAGCCTAAAAATGGTGGTTAAGCATGCAGTGAGAAAGATCCTTATTAAAATGAGTTAAATTGCTGTACAGTAATGCATACAGTGTCCATAATAAAACATGAGTTGGGTGGACCCACACAAAGTAGGGTTTACATGTTCTGAGGGAAGGTCGCTAGACCCAAAAGGTTAACTTTCATTTCTCTCCACAGATGCTGCCAGGCCTGCTGAGTTTTTTCAGCAATTTCTATTTTTGTTTCTATTTAGGGTTTAGTCGAGATGACTTGAAAAAGATCAGGACTGGAGAGTTATTCAAAGTGACTGAAGTTGGAAAGTGGTGTTCCACAAGGATCAGTGTTGGGGAAACTGCTGTGGTCACAATTTTCAGAAATGATTTAGACTCTTGATTGAAAAACTCACTTTCTAAATTTGCAGATGACATCAAACCAGGGGATCAAACCAAGTGGGGAAGGGATAATTAACAAGGAGGAGGACTTCATCAATTTACAGGAGGAACTGACTGAACTTGTAAAATGAACAAACAATTGGAAAATGTAGTTCAATACAGGTAAATGTGTTCCGTGTATGCTGGAAAGAAGTGAAGGGAGCTCACATTATTTAGAAGGTGCAAGGCTAGCTAGGATAGAGGAACAAAGAAATCTCAGAGGGCAAATACATCAATTATTAAAATTTGTGTCACAGGTTTGCAAGCCCGTATAAAAAAAATCAAACCAAGCACTAGATTTTATCCACGGAGGTATGCCATCGAAAAATAGTGACATTGAAGCTTAGTAGACCACACTTAGAGTACTCTAAAGTCGAATGAGTTTGCTTCCAGCAGGGGGCTTTATCTGATGCAGCATTGTTATATTATCTTCTGCGGCATAGGAAACTGGGCACGGGGACTGTGGAATTAAGAATACGACATTTATTGCAGCTAACTATTACATGCAGACATTATTTTCATCAGACACACAAGTATCTTGGCTAACCTTAAACTATTAGATTACGAAGGCAAATAGCATATTTCCACTAGAGTGTCATGTTTCAAGTTATCTGAGGTAAGATAGATTATGAGGCTCTTATACACCTCAGATCATTGCTATGATATAGTGATGATATTATGGACATGACTCTTAAAGATATACTGAGATACCAACAGTGAGGTGTAACACACCATCCCACTTTAGCAAAAGGTAAAAACTTTTCCCAAACAGATAAACCTGGTTGTACATTGGCAAAAGTTATTGCTTCAACAATTATACAATGAGGTAAAACAGGTTTACTGGACTAACATGTCAAACATCAATATAATCCTTTGGAGGTTTGACAAATTGTCTTGTTTGGTGATCATACGTCAGCCTAGAAAGGTATGTTTTATTCTCTGTTGCTCTTGTTTTACAGCTTGGTTTTCATGCTACTGATTGATGTCACTGAACATTATAACTGCACAATCATCATCATTGGAGCACTCTTCCTCACCCTCTTCAAGTATGTTTGGTAAGCCATACAGTGGTCCACACTGTTTTCTGTTCTGTCACAATGTAGTACCATGATCAGTCATGACTTTGTTTGAGTTGATACTTTCAAGATCTTTGCTAGTACCCAAGTATTTGGATTTAGATTTCCAACTCACACTGTCTGTCAAGTTCATAGTTTTGGTGGTTCTCTACCTGATCATTCATCATGTACCTCTTTCATTCTGCTGCGTTTCTGAAGAAGAATGCCCTGTGATTAGAGAATTAGTTGCAGGAAAAGATCTTTCATACTTGCCTTCTGAACATAAGTTATGCTGGGGATGGTAATCCCTTCTTCATTACTTTTGTGCAAAAGTGCAGCAATGCAATACAAGCATCTTGTTTTGTTGCTTATAGTTAAATGATCATTGGTTTGACTGTATTCTGCTAGACCATTTGAGCATGGAAAATGAGATAATATGACATGGTTCACTTAGTACACCTGTCTTAAAACAGTCTGCCAGCATAATGCAGTCCATTGTCTGAGTTGTCCATTCTGGTATAACAAATAGACTGAAAATAGCACTCATTGTCTCAGTGACAGTCATGCTTATGATGTTAAGTTATCAAAGAATTAGAATTTTTTAGAATTCCTCAGAAGGATGTAATCCACACAATGTGAATGCTTACATCTAAATCATGGGTGGAGCATTCTGTGGTTGTAGAGGCTCCTCCATTCTTGTTTAGGGCTGGACATGGATGATCTAAAATCAACTTGTTATAAATTACGGGTCATTGGTATAAACTACAAGTACTCATGGTCACAACATTAAATCCTCTGGCATGCCAGTTTGTCTTCCCCCAGAATGACCCCATAACTTCTTCATTTTTCAAAACTGCAATGTAAGTTTACCAATTATTTTCGAAGGCCTTTCAGCCATGTTAGTAACACTCCTATCTCAGATTCAGAAAATTATGGATTCAAGTTCCGCTTCAAGGTGAGTGCAAAAATCAAGATTAGCGCTGCAGTACAGTACTGAGGTACAGTTTCACTGTTGGAGGTGGTTGTCTTTCAGACGAAATGTTAAACTGAAGCACCAACTTCCCACTCAGGTAGAAATTTTTAAAAAGTTGGGAGTTACATGGGGGTGTCGTCAATCAACATTTTAAGAATGGATGATCTGGTTACTATGGCATTGCTATTTACAAACTACTACATTTCCTACATTATCACCATGACCACGCGTGGAAAAGTTGTCTACTATCTATAAACCCCTTTAGAACATACAGAGTTTATGGAAGGCATTATGCAATTGAAATTTTGATAGTGTCATAGAGTCATACAGCACAGAAACAGATCTTTCAGTCCAACTTGTCCATGCCAACCAGGTTTCCTAAACTGGACTAATCCCATTTGCCTGTGTTTGGTCCATATACCACTAAACCTTTCCTATTCATGCACCTGCCCAAATGTCTTTTACATGTTGTAATAGCACTCAATTTAACCACTTTTCCTTGGCAGTTGGTTCCATACACGGACCACCCTCTATGTGAAAAAGTTGCCCCTTGGGTCCCTTTTAAATCTTTTCCTTCTAACTGTAAACCTGTGCCCTCTAGTTTTGGACTCCCTATCCTGTGTAAAATACCTTGGCTGTTCACTTTACCTATGACTCACATGATTTTGTAAACCTCAATAAAGTCACCCCTCAGCCTTCTACGCTCAAGGGAAAAATGTTCCAGTCTATCCATCCTCTCCTGATAACTCAAACGATCCAGTCTCAGTAACATCCTTATATATCTTTTGTGCACCTTTTTCAGCTTAATGACATCCTTCCTATAGCAAGGTGACCAGATAAATCCTGACTAAATAAATATCATTCCTAAGGTGCCTATCAAAATTAATATCTAAATAAAATCTGACTAGTGCTACATATTGTGAAGTACATCTTTGCTTCGTATAAAATCCACCTAAAGATGGATTCTTTTGACTTCTGACACCAATTAATCAGGATCAGAAAAATAACATCTTTAATCACATTGTTATCAGCACAATATGCTACAGTACGAGGTACAACTATGTTACTTATGTAGATGAACAGAAGTACCATCACTTTAACAGATTAACTTTTTGATATGATTCAATTCTGACATTCAGCAGATGTGCTATATACAGTTATATCTTGTTTTAAGGGAACAAGAAAATAAGCTAATTCATTTGTAGAAGTATCAATCCCACAGAAGAGGTTATTGTGCAAAATCAAAGTACATAATTTTGTGGTTATATACTGCATCTATAAGGAATTAGTTGGCAAACAGGAAACAGAGATGAGGAAAAAATGGATCAGTTTCAGAGTGGAATGCAATGACAAGTTTTGTATCACAGGGATCAGTGCTGTTCATAATATGAACAGATTGAATGAGAGAATAAAGTGCAATATTTCAAAGTTTATTTATGGCACAAAATAAATAGGAATGTGAATGGTGAAGAAGATGTAAGGAGTCTGCAGGAAAATTTGGACAAGTTGAGTGAGTGAACAAAAACATGTCAGATGCCACAAAATGTGGATAGAAGTGACGTTGTTCACTTCAGTAGGAAAATCAGAATGGCACAGCATTATTTAAATATGATTGATTGGAAAAGGTGGATACACAAAGGGACTTGGGTATTCTTGTACACTAGTCATTGAAAGTAAGCATGCAGGTGCAGCAAGCCATTAGGAAGGAAAATGGCATGTTGGCTTTCATCGCAAGAAATTTTGAGTACTGGAGCAAGGCACTCTTCTTATTACAGCTCTGTGTGATGTTTGTGAGACCACATCTGGAATACTGTGTGCAGTTTTGGTCTTCCAAAAAGGATAGATATACTTTCCACAGAGTGCAATGCACTTACAGTGAATGTTCATCGGACTGATTCCTGGGACGGCAGGTTTGTCGTAGGTGGACAGATTAGGTTAACTGGGCCTGTATTTATTGAAGTTCAGGAGAATGGGAGTGGATTTCATCAAACCATGCAGAGGTCTGACAGGGCTGGTCAGACTGGAAATAGGGATAACGTTTCCTCTGGCTGGGAAGTCAAGAACAAGTGCTCACAGTTCAAGATATGTGATAGGTGTTTTCAGGCTAAGATGAGGAGAAATTTCTGCTCTCAGGAGGTGGTAAAGCTTTGGAATGCTCCACCAAAGAAGGCTGTAGAGGCGAAATCAGTATTTGAGAAAGAAACTGATAGGTTTATAAAAGCTAAAAGTGTCAATGAGTGTGGGGAGAGCATGTGAGTATGATGTTGAGATAAAATGCTAACCATGATTATGTGGAATGGTGGAGTGGTTTTGATGGCCCAAATAGCCTCCTAGTGCTCCTATCTGCAATGTTTCTATCCCTTATCTCACTTTTCATACAAGGACTATCTTTTGATTAATTAGTTTCGTACAAAACTAAAATGGGTGTGAGTAAGAATATTGGGTTGTTATCAAATATACACACAAACATTGAAGTTTTAGGATAACCACATCATTACAGCTATTCCAGTTACATTTTTACTACTGCAGGGAATCCTGCAATTTTCCATTCTAAGAAGAATAAATAGCAGTTCAACTGAACATACCGGCTAGCTTTATACGATCTCATTGGCCCACTGTATGGCCCCCAATATGAATACAGTTCCCATTGTTTGCACACCCAGATCATCTAGTGAACAGTTCAGATCTCCTCACCATTTCTATCGGTACATTTGTCATCATTTGTCACAGCACGTTAATTTAGGAGCATCTCTTTTTTTCCTGCGTCTGCCCCCAACATCTTTACCAATTTCGATTCAGTTGTCTCCAATTTTACACAGTTGCACTTAAGCCAATAATTTTCAGAGAGCCTTGTTAGATGTCATCTGAGTAAATCTGAACTTAATGATTTCAAGAATTGCTGATTGGAAATCACTGCATTCTTTCAGCACAAAAACAAATTCCAGAAAGCTTTAAACAACATGCACCATGCAATTTTGAAATATTTCATTGATCTTTCTGTAAGAATTATAGAATTTGACATTGTCCTGGAAAATGCCATAATTCTTTAAAGCAGGCATGCACAGGAACTTGTACAGTTGTTTTGGCCTCTGAGTTGTGCAGTCTGATATTAGCTCTTATAAGTGATGAAATTGTACAGGTGGTTTTTTTATTCTCTTGTGGGATGTAAGCATCGCCAGCTGGGCCAGCATTTATTGCCTGTCTCTATTTGCCCTTATTGCTTGTCTCTATTTGCCCTTATTGCTTATCTCTATTTGCTCTTGAGAAGCTGGTAGTGAGCTGCCTTCTTGAATTGCTGCAGTCCATTTGATCATCACAGATAAAAGCGAAGGATTTTGGAAATCAGAAATAAAAACAATAGAGTTCCAAAGAAGTCATATTAGACTCAAAAGACTCCCTCTCCACACATGCTCCCGGATCTTTTTCTCCAGCATTTTCCATTTTTTAATCTTTGACTATAGGAGTTGGGAAGTCATGTTGAGGTTGCACGGGACATTGGTGGGGCTGCTTCTGAAACACTGTGTCCTGTTCTGGTCGCCCAGTTATAGGAAGATATTATTAAGGTGTAGAGGGTTCAGAAGAGATTTACCAGGATGTTGCTGGGTATGGAAGGTTTAAGGTATAAAGAAAGGCTGGATAGGCTGGGACTTTTTCACTGGGGTGTGGGAGGTTGAGAGGTGACCTTGCAGAGGTTCATAAAATCATGACGGGTATAGGTACGGTTAATGGTAGGTGTCTTTTCCCTAGGATGGGAGATTTCAAGACTAGGGAGCACATACTTAAAGTGAGAGGAGAGAGATTTAAACAAGACATGGGGCATTTTTCTTTTACACAGAAGGTGGTTCACATGTGGAATGAACTCCCTGAGGAAATGGTGGATGCGGGCACATTACAATGTTTAAAAGATACTTAGATAAATACCTGAATAGAAAAGGTTTGGAGGGATATGGGCCAGGAGCAGGCAGGTCGGACTAGTTTAGTTTCGGATTATGTTCTGCATGGACTGGTTGAACCGAAGGGTCTGTTCCCATACTGTATGACTGTTTGATCATTGATGGCACATTGATGAAGAGCCTGCCTTTTGCATCATTGATTTTAGTTCTGGCACCCCCACACCCAGTAAAACCTGGTTAGAAATGGAAAGTATAAAATGTGCTGAAGATTAATTGCAGGGAAAAGCATTACTCTGCATTGTGTAAAGCTTTTAGGTGGTTGAAGCGTAGTTTTCCGTACCTGTGCCCAGGTTTAACTTCCAGAAAGAGAGATGCCAATAACATTAAAGGTTTATCTTCATTTTTTGAGGAAAAGAGAGAGAGAAGCAACTGATGAGAGAAATAATTGAGGAGATTATTGTGTTAACCAGCTTTCATTTAGCACCTTGTTAAAATATTTGTAAATTTTAGCCTATTTGCCAATCCTTTTTTTCTCCCCCTTAAATGTATCAGCCCTGTCAATTCAGTTCACACTCACCGATTGACTGTTCTATATTTTCCGCAGTTTCACTCGACAGAAAGTATTTACAAACTTGCAGTTTCTTAAAAAAAGATGACAGTCTTTCCCCTTCGCTGGATATTCCTCTTAAGAGGAAGTAAAGTCGCGGATTTCAAAACAAGTTATTGGGGTTTCCATTGGGGAATCCAAGAAAGTTACCCTCGGCAATAAATACACGGCCCAGTGCCGTGATGATACCAAAAGTCTGAGCACTCGAGCCCAAGACAGCTCCACACATCAGGATCCGGGAGACGAGGCTGGCGACCCTCAGCATGTCCTCGCTGCACTGTTAGTACAAACTGCTGCTCTCCGAGCTCTGCCCGTGGTCCCTGTGTCGGGGAGAACAGCTACTGACTGTCCTTGTTTTCTTCCTCACTCTCTCTCTCTTCCAGATCTCTGCCGTTCTGTCCTACTCTTGGCGATGGGGGTAACAGCCGCCTGGATGTCTCCAGTTGCTGTCACCTCGCTCCCTGAATCTTCCGGAGACTCTGCAGACGTTTATACAACTGGAACTCCCCCCAGTGCTGGAAATCTGAATCTTGAACCTTTGGCTCTTTTCATCCGGAGTATTGCTGTGGAACTGCGCGACCGGCAGGTAAGACTAGCCAGAACAACTTAAAGGAGGGAATGCAAGTGTAAATATTTTTTTTTTAAAGAAACCTTCTAAATGACCTCAGTCGTGCCCTCTGCGAGAGGAAATGGATGATACTAATTTATTAGATATTGTTAGATTCACGAATAGAACCTTTCTGTTTCCATCTGGTTCCTAGCAGTATTGTAATAAGTGTGGCTTCTTTTCTAGTTGTGTGGCTTTTTCTTCTTGTGTGACGGGGACATGAGTTCACTGCAGATGCACAATACGCAGCTACCCCAATTGGTGAAGAGAGACAGGTGTTTCAGGAGGGCC
Organism: Ginglymostoma cirratum; assembly: GCA_024137785.1. Lineage (NCBI taxonomy): Eukaryota > Metazoa > Chordata > Chondrichthyes > Orectolobiformes > Ginglymostomatidae > Ginglymostoma > Ginglymostoma cirratum. Next base: position 30,315,359 of record JAHRHZ010000014.1, read on the forward strand.
TTCCAAAAAGTAAGATATTTTCACCTCGTATCGAAAGTTGTCAGAAATCATGTTCCTTCATGTGGCAAATTTCAGTGCAATGGTTCATTATTAGTGATGTTCTAGAGGTGTCCCTATATACATTGGATATGTATCCGTGCTTGGGTCATTAAGCAGTGTAAGTGATCTTATTTACTTTAGGAGCCATACTCAAGTATGCGAGGATTTTTGTGGTACACTGGTAGCGTCCCTACCTCTGGAGTAGGCGTCCTGGATTCAAGTCCCACTTGCTTCAGAGTTGTGTCATAACACTTCTGAACAGCACCTGCTTTTAGCTATACTGCCCTGTGATTACATTTATTTTGTCATTTTAATTCAACCAGTAAATTACTGAAGGTGTTGTTAGTAGATAAATAAGTAGTTTTTGTGTATATGAGATGGGCCTAGGATATGTTAAACTTCAGAAACTCACTGCATGAAATCTTCAACCAGATCCTGGCAGTTGAGTGGGTGATAATATCTAAAAATATTTTACAAATGTACTTCGCATGCACATTCTTCTCCTATAAAACTTGCTATATATTTGTTAGGCTACACTTTTATGCCAACTTACTCCCATGATACACTTATGGCCTTATTTTTAATTGATGCTGCTAATGTGAACTGTGAGTAGGTTCTCTTGCCAATATTGGGTTTGTGACGCTGCAGTTTAATGAACCCAGCCCATCAGCTTGTAATATGGAGCACGTTGATGTTGATTAGATAGTGTTTATTAAAAACAAATACCAATTTTTGTGATCCTGAGCAACAGTTAAAATAAATCAAAAATGCGGGCACTGTGCTAGCCATTTTATTCATGATATTACATTATTCATTGATTATCTTACAGACAACCAGTCAGCACCAAACCATTTCACTGAACTACAAGAAACTTCTACCTCAAATAAAATAAACTTAATATATTCATAAATATAGATTGTCCAACTTAAACATTTCTAATGTTATGCTAAGCAATTACTATGTTGCAAAAGTTTAATTGGTCAATTCCTCGCTATAATTTAAGCTAGGTTTATGGGAATGTCAATTACATTATGGGAAATCACTCATCTGTTGCAACTCTCCACAATATTTGTGAGTCTGTCATTTGATACTGAAAAACAAAATTTTCTATCTTACTGTAGCAAAGCCTTTATCTTTGAAACTACATTCAAAATATAAAAAGAATTGAAAATGCTCAGCAGGTCATGCTGCATCTGTGGAGACAGACAGAATTAACCTGTCAGGTCACTAAAGTTTGGGAATTGCTAGGGAATTAACATTTAGTGATGTCAGTAACAGTTTACCCCAGCTTCATTCCACATCCTGAAAGTTAGTAATTTTTTTTAGTTCAAGTATTTCTTGAATATGTTTCTGGAATGTATGAACAAACATCACTAAAAAAGTACTATCAAGCCACAATCTCATTGCTGTTTGCAGGCCTTTTCTGTGCATAAATTAGCTGCTGTTTTTCCCTACATTATAATAAGATGATTTTTAAAATGCTTTTAACTGGCACTAATGTTTAGGAATGGCTCAAGGTTCTGAAAACACTATTGAAATGGTCATTGTTTCCTTTTAAAATTGTCAAGCAAATTTCCTACATTTTCCTTGTTGCAATCAATGGTACGCTTTGTGTGTTTCCCTTTTTGTAGAAATGTACTAGACCAGCAGCGAAGTAGAGACTCTTTTCATGTGTTGGTAGCTCCTTTTGTAAAGTTTTCTCAGATTTGCATGTATAGATTTCTCCAAGATATAATAATAACATTGTTGACAGTGCTCAAAAACATTAGGATGCTTTGTGTTTTTTTGTAGAAAAAATGTTTGGTAAAGATTGTCAAGGGCCTTGATGAATACAAAAAGCATTTATTATTTGTGAATGAATGGATTCAAGATGAAACGCAGCAAGTGGATTTATTGCTGGTCAGCATGAAAAATCTGGCTGATTTGCTCACTTTCCAGGTAATCGCTGTTTAAAGTGTGCGATATATTGCTAAGCAAGAATATCAAAAGTTAACCACAAATCAGTAGATAAGACAAATTACATTTCTGCGTCAAATTATCTAGTCTTTATAGCCAATACTCATGCAGGAACTGTAATCACTAAAGAAGGATTAATGGACAAGAATACAAATGAATTGATTCTGCTTGAAGCTATATCTGAATAAATATATCCTGTAGTTAATAGCTTCATTAATGCACTGCAGGTTGGAAATTTGGTCATACGAAGTGCTCTTCGGTCTTAAAATGTCTTACAGGGCTAAATTTGATTAAGCAGTCAAGTGAATAGGTACCACTTAGGAGATGAGCTCAAAAGTGTTAAATTCAGCAGCCAGCATTCACTAAAACTGCTGCCAGGAAAATGGTGGAGCTGCTTTTGTGTAAACTTATTGAAATGTACAGAAAAGCAGACATTAATGGATCACAATTTTCCAGCTAATTCCCCCTCTGTAAATAGCATTCCCTGCCAAGAGTGTTCAATTGTAGAAGTAGCTTCCAAGTCTCAAAAGTAAATACTTTAAACTGGAAAACTGGATTTTCCAACTTTGTTTTGCAAGTAACGCATGTCAAGAATCATTTCAATGCAACTGACCAACTCACTGAATACTATTCCCCACTCAAATCTGTAGGCAAGCAATCAAAAATGATCTCTTACATAGACAATAGATTTTCAACTGGTTCGTTGTTTTAGTCATAACTAGTTAGAAACTTAGGATATTGACTTAAGACAGTCATTGAATTCCAAAGGTTTGCCCTGAGATCTTGCACAGATCCACAATATAAGGCTCAGCTTGTAGACAAATAGTCAATCTGTACTTCAAAAATTATATTTCAGTTCACACAAATGTTTTAGTACTATCCTTAGCAACATCTTTGGCTGCATGCCATTATGAGTATTAACAAGCATTGTAAATCAGCAATCAATGTAAATAAAGCCAGTTCCTTACCATATTAAAGGGTCTATTATGAGGTGGGCCAAGTAGAGGGACACTTTTTCAATGGGTGAGCAAGCCTTGGAAATCCTGCTACATGCTATACTTGAAGCAATGGGACAGCGCAGCGGCTCACTGGTTGTCTCTGCTGCCTCACAACATCAGGGACCTGGGTATCTGGGTTCAATCCTACCCTTGGGTGACTATCTGTGTGGAGTTTACACACTTCCCCCATGTCTACATGGGTTTCCTCCCACAGTCCAAAGATGAGCAGCTTAGGTGACTTGGCCGAGCTAAGCTGCCCATAGTGTGCAGGCTAGATGGAATAGCTATGGAATATGCAGGGTTGCAAGAATATTGCAGAGGGGTTTGGTTTGGACTTGATGGGCCAAATGGCCAGCTTCCACACTGTAAGGGTTCTGTGAAGAGAGTCAGACAAAGAGTTTGTAATTTCCTTCAATTCTCAGCTTGCCATTATCACAGTATCAGTGAATCTTTGATGCCAGAATGGTTGGGTTTTATTTTGTTGCACCATATTCTTAGACTAGCAACTAAATTAATATTGGTTATCTCTGCTTTCTAGAACAAGGTTCAAGAAAATATTACTCACCAGCACGAGGAGATTTTTACTCCAGACAAACTTCCTAATAGTGTCTGGGACAAGCAACTGAAAATTCACGTGATTCTTAGAAACTTTGCACTCTTCATGGAAAGTACTGTTCGAGCCATTCGATTCATGAATTGACTCCCTATAGCTGTTCCTTTATCATGCAGCAATAGTAAAATTGTATGAACGTTTTAGTTCATAGAAGTTCTTGCATGAGATCTGCTTTTGTAGTAGATGACAATGTTGTTCGATATTCAGAACAAAGTTTTAGTTATGTTCTGTGAAACTGAAATTCATAATGCAGTTTGTTATTTATAATATTTAAAATTAATACGTATTTATTTGCTAAGACTGTGAATCTACATTTCTTGAAGTATAATGATATTTTTGCACTTTTGCTTTTAAATTAGTGGTCTTTGTACTGTGATAACTGCTGCTGGTGTCAGATTAAAAAATGAAATGGCATCTAAAATGAAATTCCTACGTAGAACTTCTTGTCTGAATATTTAAAATAAGTTATTATGCAGTATTTAAAACCTCTGTGGTTCAAACGAACATTCAAAGGAAATATATTTTATATACTTTATATTTGAAACCATGGGAACAATTTCTGTATGATAAGCGACAAACAGAATAAAAGAGATATTTTGACTATTCTTCCACTTGTCTGCCATTCATTCTACTTTTATATTGCTTATTTAAAACAATAATGTACAGGGAGAATACAAAGTGGTATCAACAACAGAAAATATTCTGTTAATAATTGAAATGTTTGGAATCAGTGCCTTTTCATGGAAAATTTATATAAAGCATTCTTTTAAGAAATGTACTTTGCCAGTGATTTCTTGGTACAATAGGTTAGAATACTGAGTCCATTTCAGCTCAAACTAAAGGACAAAAAGATCTTCTCTCCTTGCTGACTATAATGGTTGGTCATAGCCTACATCAGCCCGTTGCACAGAGTTACTCTTTACGCAGGGTAGAGTGACATTAAATTTGGCAAGTTTACACAAATTCATAACGTTGCTAATGTGACGTTAAAAAAAATTTCCTGATTCAAGAAGTTTGAAGTTTGGATACCTGTGGGGCAAAACTTTGTACCTCTGGTATGAGAAATTGATGTTGGCATTAAGGAGTAATAAATGCTGTAGATTTCTAGCTCTAATTAACTTCCTTTAATGAATACAAAAACCTCAAAACAAAAAGAAAAATAAAATGCAGTGGCTTTATATGTTATTGGATTACCTATTGGCAGTAATGAAGATAACATTGTAAGATTATTAAATCCAAAAAATATATGTATAGTTTACCATTTGTGAAACTGTGAATGTGCAAACATATTAGCATGGAAGCAATGGGCAGTCCTGTTTTTTCAGTCGAAGAAGCAGCAAGGGCTAACAACATTCACGGTCATTTATGTGGGTTTCAGACAACAAATTCCAGATTTCAAACATCCAGATTTCACACAGTTTAAAATAGAAGTTTGTATGTTGCTGTTCAAGGTGCTCTGCTCTTCCAAAAGTAAGCAACAGACAGACTCATCATTGAAATAGCACCATGTTATCATTGGTTACATATGATCAAAACACAACACAAAAAGTAAGAACTTGCTCATTTCATTTTAAGTAATCTTAACAATATGGCAAGCCTTAATTACAGTCAAACACATCTCTGATGCTGAAAATAAAATTTTACAAAGGTGGAGTATAATTCCTTCTGATTTTGTTGTTGGAGGACCATTAAAAAAATTTCATTTCTGTATAAGAGATAAAAGGTACTGCAGATGCTGGAGAATCCGAGATAACAAGCATGGGGCTGGATGAGCACAGCAGGTCAAGCAGCATCATAGGAGCAGGAAAACTTGACGTTTCGGGCCTAAACCCTTCATCAGAAAGGAAGGGTTTAGGCCCGAAGGAAGGGTTTAGGTCTGATGAAGGGATTAGGCCCGAAACGTCTAGGCCCGAAACGTCAAGTTTTCCTGCTCCTATGATGCTGCTTGACCTGCTGTGCTCATCCAGCTCATCCATGCTTGTTATCTCTTCATTTCTGTATATTTTATTTCTTGCTATTAATCCATTCTTTCTTCTCTATTTCACTTTTTGCCCCCAAATTGACATTGAATTCAAACAACCCACTCTCTCAATTCTAGTACAAAACATTTAGCATAGATCGGCTTTCGTGATTAGATAAGAATTTCATAAAAATCCTGAGTGTACTAATAGCTACATTAACAACCAGTTTTATTTAATCAGTTGAACTCATAACATTAATTTATTAGCAATGTCCATTCATATTCAGGGACACATTCTTTGCAAATAACGGTATATGTTCAAACGTTACATTTTTTATGAAGACACAGGCACTTGGGAGCCCAAAGCTCCTCATTGCTTTCTCCGTGGCAATGGTTCAGCAGATTAGATGTCTGTTTCTCTTTGCAGTAGTACTTAAATTCATGTAGCAACATGAATGTGTTTGCCACTAACTGGAAGCTGCCGTCAAGCCAGAAAGATGTTCTATTTATCGCACAAATGAGTGATGTCGTTTATGAATTTCAGTGCCAGTGTATTGCTAGGTATGTAAACCATACTTCCCAAAGATTGGCAGATTGTAGCAAACAGCATGCCTCTTTGACTGTTCACAACAGGTAATGTATTGACTACTCCCAATTAGCCACTGCTTGCAAATCTCAAAATGTGACTGACTAACATCGGGTGTGATTCTGTAATTGGACAACTCTTGCTAAATAATCATGAATCTGCAAAGGGTTATGCTGACAACCAATTTAGGATTGTCAGTTTGGCTCACAATGTGACACCCTTGGACATTCTGGAAGGTACATATTCTGACGCATAGGATACACAAATAACATGCATATGAATTGAAACTGTTTAGATTGGCAAAATAAGTGACAGTCATTTACTGGTTCATTTGTCAGAACAATGTCTTCATCAGATATAATCAGCCTGGTTTAATATTTAAACAAAGTTTGGTAGTTAACTGTCAGTCATCATTAAACTACCACATTCTCCACAGTAACACTTCTATCAATCGGAGTCTACTTGCTTATCAACTAGCATTCAACTCTCACACATGTAAATGTTGTTTGTTCTTCGGTATTTCTTGCAAATTATTCTGATGAGCTCAAGATAAAAAGCTTTGAGAAAATGTGATTTTTTTTTCAGTAATACTCAAATTCCATTGCACCAAACAACTATTGAGATTCTGTCCGATCCAAGAGATGGTTTCTTGAAATTGTTCATTGGATCTTTAAATTTTACCTTAACAAGCAGATGGAAGAACCCTGGGGCCAGATCAGGTGTATCCTAGGATTTTGTGGGAATCTAGGGAAGTGTTTGCTCCCTCGCTGAGATATTTGAAGCATCAATAGCCATGGGTGAGGTGCTGTAAGACCAGAGGTTGGCTAACATAGTGCCATTATTTAAGAATGGTGGTAAGGAAAAGCCAGGGAACTGTAGACAGGTGAGCCTGACATCAGTGGTGGGAATCCTGAGGGACAGGATTTACATCTATTTAGAGAGGCAAGGACCAATTAGGGATAGTCAACATGACTTTGTGCGTGGGAAATAAAGTCTCACTAACTTGATTGAGTTTTTTGGAGTGACAAAAAGGATTGAAGAAGACAGAGCATTGAATATTGTTTAAATGGACTTCAGTAAAGTGTTCGACAAGGCTGGGAATAGTCAATACATTTCCTGTTGTGAACAGCCACAGGGGCGTGCAGTTTGATACAATCTGCCAATCTTTGGGATGTATTGTCTACATACCTAGCAACACACTGGCATGGGAGACTGGTTAACAAGGTTAGATCACATGGAATACAGAGAGAACTAGCCATTTGTCTACAATATTGGCTTGAAGACGACGACAGGGTGGTGATGGAGGGTTGCTTTTCAGACTGGAGGCCTGTAACCAGCAGTGTACCGCAGGGATCAGTGCTGGGTCCTTTACTTTTTGTCATCAATATAATTGATTTGGATGCAAATATAAGAGGTATGGTTTGGAAATTTGCAGATGACACCAAAATTGTTGGTGTAGTGGACAGCAAAGGTTACCTCAGAGTACAACGGGACCTTAATCAGGTGGGCCAATGATCTGTGTAGCGGCTTATGGAGTTTAATCTAGATAAATGTGAGGTGCTACATTTTGAAAGGCAAATCAGGGCAGGACTTATACATTTAAGGGTAAAACTGTGGGGAATGTTGCTGAACAAAAGGACCTTGGAGTGCAGATCCATTGTTCCTTGAAAGTGGAGTCACAGGTAGATAGGACAGTGAAGGCAGTGTTTGGTAAGCTTGCCTTTATTGATCAGTGCATTGAGCATAGGATTGGGAGGTCAGGTTGTGGCTGTACAGGACATCGGCTAGGCCACTTTTGGAATACTGTGTTCAAACCTGGTGTCCCTGCTATGGGAAGGATTTTGTGAAACTTGAGAGGGTTCAGAAAAGAATTACAAGGATGTTGCCATAGTTGGAGGTTTTGAGCTATAGGGACAGGATGAATAGGCTGGGGCTATTTTCTCTGGAGCATCAGACGCTGAGGGGTGCCAGAGATGCTTATAAAATCTTTAGGGGCATAGATAGGGTGAATAGTCAAGGTCTTTTGCCCAGGGTAGGGGAGTCCAAAACTAGAGGGCATTGGTTTAAGGTAAGAGGGGAAAAGATTTAAAAAGGGACCTAAGGAACAACTTTTTCATGCAGGGTGTGCTGCGAATATGGGATGAACTGCTAGAGGAAGTGCTGCGAATATAGGATGAACTGCTAGAGGAAGAAATAGGTACAATTACAACATTTAAAAAGGCACCTGGATGAATATATGAATAGGAAGGGCTTTGAGGAATGTGGGCCAAATGGGACTAGATTAATTTAAGATATCTAGTCAGCATGGATGAGTTGTACCAGAGGGTCTGTTACCATTCTGTACATCTCTATGACTCTTATAATATTCACATTATTTGTAGTCTGTGTCCATTTTTGAAATGCCAAGTTCAGTAATTCAAAAAGAATTATCTCCTGATCAGGTTTTCATTTTCCATTGACTCTTGCACAGTCCCAATTTTAATCACTTCACCATTGCCTGGAGACCTCGGTCCTAAACTCTGGAATTCCCTCCTTAACCTCTCTAATTTCCTACCACTCTTCTAAAATACTCGGCAAAACCTTGGCCTTTGGCCAAACGTTTGATCCATTATCCTTGTATCTCCTTACATGGCTTGGTATTAATGTATTTAATAATATTCCTTCAAAGCCTCTTGGAATGTTTCAGCAGGTTAAGGGCACTACTTAAAACCAAGTTGTTGGATTCATGATCATCTTTCAATTATTCTGTATGCCACTAAGTACAGAACATCTAATTGCGGAGGCTAAAACTCAACACCATCCTTGAAAAGAAGTAGGAGCTACATGAAAACCTAGTGTTTAGTTTGCTGTTGAGCTGCTGAAAGTCAGAACAGGGGAGGAGTGTGAAGCATAGAATCATAGATTGCCCACAATGTGGCAGCAGGCCATTCAGCCCATCGAGTCCACACTAACCTTCCAAGGAGAACCCCACTCAGACCCACCCGCATACCCTATCCCTGTTACCTGCATTCGCCACAGCTAACCCATTTAGTCTGCACATCCCCGGACACAATGGACAATTTAGCACAGCCCATCTACCTGACCTAATTAAAGAAGTAATTCCAGATTGTGACCTGTTTCTCCCACTCCCTACTGAAGTTCCTTTCCAAATATTGTGTCCATCTATATTAGGTAGGGTGTACAAGAATAATTTTCATTTGGCCCCAAAATGGTAAAACTGCTCTAGTTTTCTCCAAGACTTTCGCTACTAACATTATTAAAGAACAATGTAATAAATTACACTATGTCAGGAAAGGAAACCAATATGCTTTAGGTTATCACATAAATATGCTTTTTGTATAATCAGTTACACAAGATCGATGAGTTTATTGTCGGTTTAATGAAAAGTAATCGAACTGACAAATATCCATTTCACATTTCCATTGCAATTGTCAAATCTCAAAGCAAAATTTATAAAGTACATCATGAATTTGAAAATTACAACACTTTTAAATAAAGTATATCCAGGAATTAGTACTCTAGGATAAAATCCATTATCTTAAAAACTCAATAGTTAGATTCTTCACTGTATGCAGGTTTATACAGCGTAGCTTCACATTTTGAAGATGTGCTTATTTAGCTTTTAAACCAAGGAAACTAACAGACATGCATGATGCAAATTTTATCCAGCCATTTTTGGACAGGTTTCTCTTTTGCTTCTTCCCAATAAAAAATATTACTTGTAATAGGTTACATAAACTGAAACACTGCAGCCACAAATGCAGCTAATTTTTTAATACAGGAAAACAAGACCGTCCATAACTATCCCACTGGAAATTCTATTACTACAGATCAGTAACTGCAATGGTCTCCTCTTCCCAATTTTCCTCAGAGTGCTTCAAGTCAAAATGGAAATGTAGATCTTCTGTACTGTTTTCATCCCCACAGCAAACTAAAAATCAAAAATGCAGATTATTAATTTACAAGAATTCTAATACTTTAGCGTAAAAAATTGTGAGTGAAACTAAATTGTACACAAATAAACAGACTGTTCTGATGAAGTAACTGTAATGAAGCCCAGTCATGAAGGACTGGATACGTGACCTTTTATTAATAGTTACAAGACAATGGTTAGGAGACATCTGGAGTATTGTCAAATAACTGAACAGGGTAAGTGTAAATCATACAATTTTTCAGGTTGGAAGGTAGAAAGTAGAGCTCCACAAAGAGAGGCGCAGGGACAGTTCTTTTCAATTAAGATTTGAACTCAGGACAAGTAATACAATATCAAATGGCAGTATAGCTAACAGAAGAATGAAACAAAAGGACATTAGAAGACTTACAGACTAGGCAGTTATGTGGCAAATTAACTTTAACCACTACATGTGAGATGATGCACTTTGGTGAGAAAAATAGAAACATCAGCTGCACCTTTGTAAATAAGAACACAAATGAGATAGAAGAGCAAGGAAATCTAAAGATAAAGGCAAACAAATTAAACTTGAATTTCGTTCTAAAGGTGTGGAGGTAGGCCGATTGAAAATTGTGCTAAGCTTTGTTTTAGCTAAGGGTATTAAAGTATATGAAACCAAGGCAGCTGAATGCAATTGAGATACAGCTCAGCCACGATTAACTGAATGGCAGAACAGGCTTGAAAAACTGAATATCTTAGTATTGAGTTAACTGCCATTAGAATGAAGCAATTAACATCGATTATTTCAGCCCACTGTTTTACTTCAAATCAGCAGGTCATGACTGTTAATTGCACAATTCATCCCTACTCCACAGGAGAAATAACGTCAAAAAAAATTCTTCAGAATGAGGTCAGGAGCACAGACATGGCTGTGGGAAGACAAAGCCTAACATCTGGCCCACTCTGCTCAAGTTGTGCTGTATAACTTAGAAGTCACAGAACAACTGATCAATTAATTGATATTTCCATTTTTATGTCTGAGGGCATTCAACTGAAATCAGTATAAAAAGGCCAACCTACAACCTCAAAACAAAATTATCTGATGTTTTAAGCAAATACAACATTTATAAAAATAAAACACATTCAGGTTGTAGCATTTTTTCCTGTCCCTGCACATATCCCAAACAAGACTGCTTTTCTCCCAAAAGTTTTTCACACTACACTGAAGCATCTCCACAGAAGTATCCCTTTGTTTTTATTCCATAGTGATGTATTTAGTTTCTGCTCTATGGTTTCAGAGAAAGTCCAGTGTGGAAAGTCAAATGTACAAAATAGGACCCCTGCTATTCACAATATATGGTAATAATTTAGATTATGGAACCAAATATATTGTCTCAAAATTTGCAGATGACACAAAGTTGGGTGGAAGGGTGAGCTGTAAGGAGTACGTAGAGATATTGCAGTGTGACTTGAATAGGCTGAGTGAATGTGCAATATGCATGACAGATACAGTATATGGATAAGAGTGAGTTATCCACTTTGGTAGCAAAAAATAGGAGAACAGATTGTTATGTGAATGGCTGTACATCAAGAGACGGAAATATTCAATGAGACCTGGTCATCCTTGTGAAGCAGTCACTGAAAGTAAACAAGCAAGTACGGCACGCAGTAAAGAAGGCAAAGTGCATGTTAGCCTTCGTAGTGAGAGGATTCAAGTACAGGAACAAGGATGCCTTATTGCAATTATACAGCGCATTGTTGAGGTCACACCTGGAACTGTGTGCAGTTTTGGTCTCCTTATTGGAGGAAAGATGTTCTTGTTATGGAGGAAGTGCAGCAAAGGTTTACCAAATTGATTCCTGGGATGACAGGACTGATTTATGAAGGGAAATTGAGTCAATTAGGATACACTGGAATTTAGAAGAATGATACAAGATGAGCAATCTCATAGAAGCTTATAAAATTCAAACAATTCTACACAGATGCAGGAATGATGTGCCCAATGTGGGAGAGTCCAGGAGCAGTGGTCACAATAAACCTTTTAGAAAAGAGATTGAGGAGAAACCACAGTTAATTTCATTCATCAGGTCTGCCTCGCCCAGCAGACAACTTTGTGATCCCCCATGCACATGGTCCAACAGGTTATCTTCTTTGCAGCATCATGTGGCTTTTGGACATCCATCAAAAATCTGCAGTTTTATATAATTAATACAAACAACATAATACTTATTAACAGACATGGGTGCTCAATATACCATAATTTACAAATGTAATTGTCAGGAGATCCAGGGAATTTTTTTGCTTAAAAATTTTTGGTTTATACTCTTCAGAAAAAATCCCCTGACAAGATTTGCTATATTACTGTAATAGCAAAATTAAAATAGATAATTAAAAATGATAAGATGAGGTGTTTCCCTACTTTGTCCCATCATTCAGTTTTCTTTAGATATTGTCATACCAGGCATATACTCTCTCAAGACTCATTTAACATTAATTTTAAAACTTGCTTTTATATATTAAATTTACATTCTTAGAGAAGTCGTATTTGTTACGAAATGGCAGTTAAGTGGCTAAGTACAAGTTCAGACATTTTCAACCAATTACGTTTCAGGCCAACTGACATACGAACATACAAAACAGGAGCAGAAATAGGCCCTTCGGCCTCTCAAGCCTGCTCCACCATTCAATAAGTTCATAGCTACATGTTTGTGTTCCAGTTTCACATTCCCATCTACCCCTCAACCTTTGGACCCTTTGCCTCACAAGAATCCATCCACTTCTGTCTTAAAAATATTTACTGACCCGAACTCACTGCTTTCCAAAGCAGGGAAAAGCAAGCATATCAAAAAAAGTATCCTCACCTCTGTCCTGAAAGAGAAGTCCCTAATTTTAAAACAGTGGTCCCTAGTTCTGAACTGACCCTCAAGAAGAAACATCCTTACCATGTCCACCTTGTCAATATAAGTCAGGATCTTTTACACCTCAATCAAGTCACCCCTCACTGTTCTAAACTCCAGTGGAAATAAGCCTACAACTACCAATCTATCATCCTAAGATTCATCTGAGGCCTCAGTCTAAGCCCCTCTGAACCACCTCCAATGCATTTACATTAACTGAGGAGACCAAAACTGCACACAGCATTTAAAATGTGGTCTCAGCAACGGCCTGGACAGCTGAAGCATAATAATATCCTTACATTTATGTTCACTTCCTCTCATATTAAAGGATAGAATCCATTAATCTTCCCATTTACTGTAAAATATAGGAGTATATATAAGCCATTCAGCCCATTGTCTGATCCGCTATTCAACGAGTTCATGACAGATGTGATAATCCTCAACTCCACTTTCCTGCATTTTCCCCTTAATCTTGATTCCCTTACTAACTAAAAATTTCAATGTTGAATATAGCTAGCCCAGTGTTTACAACATTCTGTTGTAAAAAAAATTCCACAGAATCGCGACCTTCAGATGAAATTCCTCCTCATCCCTTATTTTGAGATTATGCCTTCTGGGTCTAGCCTCTCCCACAATGGGAAACAACCACTCCATACCTATGCTGTCATGTGTTATTAAGTATCTTGCATATTTCAATAAAGTCACCTCATTCTTCTATACCTCAATAAGTACATACATAACCTACTCAACTTCTCCGCATAAGACAACTCCTCCACACCTGGGAACAATCTAGTAAACCTTCTCTTGACTGCTTCCAAAAGCAGTCAATCTTTCTTTAGATGAGGGGACCAAAACTGTTCACAGTATTCCAGGTCTGGTCTAACAAGTGCCTTGGGTAATTTTAGTAATACTTTTCATTTTATACCTTTTGAGATAAAGGCCAATATTCTATTACACATACTAACCTTTTGTGATTCATGCCACAAGAACACTTAAATATCTCTGCAGCTTGGAATTCTGCAGTAATCATCCATTTAAATAATATCCTGCTTTGTGTCATTTGCTCACATTATTGGAGTAATCCATTTAAGACAAGTGTTTTTACAGATTCAACTACTCCTCAAGATAGCTTGTCAACTACATAATGGGACAAACACTGTCAAAACAAGTTATCTTAACAGTAATACATACAAGGTTAATTCAGTGATAAAGACATAACATTATCAATTGGAGTTTGAATTTTGATTTCAACTCTCTAAGGGTAATGTTTTTCAAAAACAAAAACCAAAGTCAACTGTGAAAGTAACTTAAATATAGGATTTTCAAGAAAACACATGATTCAGTTAAGGATACTTGTGGTGTTAACTGACAAAACGTTTATGCAGCTGAGTTCACCACAATGGTAAAAACAGACCAGGACCACTAGTTCGGAATTCAGTTCAAAAGAATCAGGAGTTCAGATTAGAATAAAAAGCAAACAAGCCACGTTTTCAGAGTAGGAAAACAATTTTCACACGAGCAGAAGGGTTTTAATTTGTGAAGTGTACAAACTGTGAGAATTTGTACAGAAGTTTTCAAGTTGATGAAAGCTTGTTCAAGTTGTCTGAACTGAAAGGACATTTGGGCTACCAGAATGGAAAATATGTCATAAAACCATCTCAGTTGTCCAAGGAGAACTAGAAAGAGTCGGTTAAGTAAGAAGTTATGCAATTGTGACATCAGTGATATTTTCCTCCTTAAAACAATCGTAATACAAATAATACATCAAAAATAATCAACAGGGGAGATTATGTGGAAACAGTCAGCAATTGGGATTTGTGGTCACAGATAAAGACAAGAGAAGAAGGAATGAAGTGATTAAACAAAAAATAAGAGACATGTTAGTAAAACATTACAGCTATAAAGACTAGTTAGGAATTGTCCCAAATGAGCACTCTTTACACAATGCAGGAAATACAAGAAAGAGATTAAATGACCTACTGGCATAAATTTAACTTGGAGGGTATGACAAAAATAAATGCGGAGAATAGACAGGCATTAGGACAGGCAGAGAGATTTAAATTGAAATATTAGCTTTCATGGTGATTAGAATAAACAGGCCTGCAGAAATCAAAGTAAACTTCTTGAGAATGTGCCATGGAAGTTCGAAGACATATTGTTGCTGAAACTAACAAGAGACATCCCACACACAAATTTGGTTTTGTTAATTTTAAATAACAACATTACAATGTGTGAACAAATATCAAACTCAGAATAGTGTTTTACAGGAAGAAACTTAAAACATACTAAAATTCAAGATCTAGGTGAGGCCGACTTTAATATAATGAGATGGAGATTGTGCACAGTAAAGTAGGCAAGTTTGTTAATAGGTAACACGACAGATGATCAGTGGGACATGTTCAAAAAAGAATGTTAATATGATGCAGAATCATACACTGAAGGGACAAGAACTCTACTTGCAAAAAGCCACACTAAAAACCAAAGAGGAAGAAGGAAAAGAAACTAAAAAAGATAAACAAAAATAAACATGTCCTGGCAACTGACATCTAATTAGACAAGCATGAAGACAGACAGGACAAAATTAATTTCTTCTAAATGGCAACAGAAATATGTTTTTCACTTATTTCAAAAATTAACATTTAAATTTGATGTAAGAGACTGTAATTACTACAAAATACTCAAAAGGATAGAAAGGCAAAAAGGGAGGGTGCGTGTCAGTAGTGTCACCAACAGCAGTCTCAAGATTAGTGTTGACATGGTGAAGATGTTTCTGCTTCTCAGATAGAGCAAACCAAGGACCACAAATCAGAAATAAATCCCATGAGTAGCTTGAACAAACCAACTTTCTACCCAGAGCGATAATAATGTGGAATGTGATACAAGTGGCAATGAATTTAAGGGGAATTAGCTCAACATAAAGGGAAAAAGAACAGGAGAGTACGCTGCTGCTCAGTTTAGAACAGGATAGTTGGTAGGAGGCTTATGTGTAGAATAAATTGAACAGCTGAGCCCAATAGACTGTTGCCGTGTTGGAGAATTGATACATTAGCAGTTCATAAACTTAATGATAAATTTGTTACAGTTAAGCACTGGATAAAGAAACTAGCTATTATGTCTGTTATAACCTGTACAGACTTGAGACTGGTAATTGAGTATGAACTTCTAATCAGCATCTCCTCCAAACACTCAGTAGGATTGAAAAATCACTGCAAGGAGAAGTGCAGGTATAAATCAACTTTTTAACCATTCCAAAAGTATAACCCATGCAACTACAACATTTGAGATAACAAGGTGTAGAGCTGGATGAACGCAGCAGGCCAAGCAGCATCAGAGGAGCAGGAAGGCTGACGGTTCGGGCCTAGACCCTTCTTCAGAAATTTCTGATGCTGCTTGGCCTGCTG
>JAHRHZ010000014.1:30346416-30384141 GCA_024137785.1 Ginglymostoma cirratum
GTCAAGTTTTCCTGCTCCTGTGATGCTGCTTGACCTGCTGTGTTCATCCAGCCCCATGCTTGTTATCTTACATTTAAGCAGAAGCTAGATAAGCAATTGCGAGAGAGAAATAGAAGGCTATCCTGGTAGACTTAAATGAAGGAGGATGGGGAAAGCTCAAGCTAAGCATAAATGCTCCAATGTACTAATCAGGCTGAATGGCCTGTTTCTATGCAACACCCTGTCATGGAGATTTATCACCACTCCTTCATTGTCACTAGACTGAAATTCCTGTATTCTCAAAAGCAGAGTAGACTGCAGCAGTTCAAAAAAGTTGTTCCCTACTCATGTTTCAAGGCAGAAATATCTCAGATGACACAAAGAAAGTAAGGAAGCAGGGAGGCTGAAAAAGACACGCCAGGCGAGTGGGCAAAGAAGCAGCAGATAAGACACAATGTGGCAAAGTATGAGGTCATGCACTTCTGTAGGAAGAATAGAGGCATAGACTATTTTCTAAATGGGAAAAGGTTTCAGAAGTCTGTAGCACAAAGGGACTTGGCAGTTCTAGATCAGGAGTCTCTTAAGGTTAATGTGCAGGATCAGTTAGTGGCAAGGAAAACTAGTGCACAATTTGTAGTCATTTCAAGAGGACTAGAATATAAGGGCAAAGATGTACTGCTGAGACTGTACAAGACTCTGGTCAAACCAGATTTGGAATAGAGAGAGCAGTTCTGGTCTCAGTATCTATGAAAGCTGTGCTGGCACTGGAGGGGGTCCAGAGGAGATTTACTCAAATGATCCTGGGATGAAGGGACCGTCATATGAGGAACAGTCGAAGACTCTGTCTGTACTCTATGGAATTTAGAATGATGGGGGGAAATCCGATTGAAACTTAGAATACTGAGAGGCCTGGATACAGTGGATGTGGAGAAGATGTTTCCACTAGTAGGTGACACTAGGATCCGAGGGCACAGCCTTAGAGTGAAGGGACAACCCTTTAGAAGTGAGATAAGGAGGGACTTCTTCAGTCAGAGGGTGGTTAATCCGTGGACCTCATTGCCACAGAAGACAGTAGAGGCCAAATCATTGAGTACATTTAATACAGATATAGGTTCTTGATTGGTATGGGGATCAAGGGTTTCAGGGAGGAGGCAGGAAAACCATATCAGCCATGATTGAATGACGGAGCAAACTTGATGGACTGAATGACCGTAAGATATAGCAGCAGAATTAGGCCAGAGATGGGTAATAAAGGCTGGCTTTGATGGCTGCAATTCTCACTGTCTCACTGGCTGCCATGCTCCAGTCCACTGACTGTCTCTCTCTGCCACTCACCACACTGCTCTACCACAGGAGGAAGACAACACAGAGTCTGAGTGATAGTGGCCAAAAAGGGAAGCAGAGAGCAGGGTGTGCCAATGGTTGGCAAGTATTCAAAGGGAAAACAACAATGACATCAGTGATGCCATGCCTATAAGTGGGAGTACTGATATCTGGTACAGGCACATGATGATCAATAGGATAAACTTTCAATTTCAGTGTGTTGACAGAGGAGATACAGTGAAATACGAAAGACTTACATACAAGCACAAGCAAACACTCTGATTCTCAGAAACTGCACAAGTAGACCGGATGACCCTCTTTGAATATCTCACTTCCCCAATTGAAACATGCCAAATCTCGGTCAGTGACTAAGTGATAGCTCATGTACAAACAGATCAATTACAAAGATGCCTAATCCCGGGAGCCCATGTGTAACTCAGAGCTTGATTAAAGTTTACTGTCTTTGAACTCAAAGTAAAATCTTTTGCCATATACTGCTCCTAAACAGTTTGAAGTGTACATTTTAGTTACTGCCACATACCCATGATCATTCCCAAAGATGAAGTTCCTCAAGTACTTCAGGCATCTAAAAACCACAGATTACAAAACAATGGTATAAATGAGCAAGAAAGGAGGGCTTTCCAATGTGACACTATTAATCACACAAGTGACACAAATGATACTCTAGTAACTAGGTCATAGCTTCTAAACAGTCTTGTAGCACAAGATATTTTTTAAAAACATCTCATTACCTCAGAATCAGATGATATTCAATAGAACCACTTTGTACCAAAAGCACATTGTTGCCCCATTATCAGTCTCACACCAAATTGCCAACAAAAATCCCAAAACGAACACACTGCCCAGCAATTCTAGGAATCAGCATAAAGGAAATTGTTACGGTATTCTTTCCAGACTTTCGCCCATGATGAAGAGGAAAAGGAAGGATCTGTCATGAGAAACAGAATTAGTTTACAAAACCAAAAACAAATGCCAAATAAATTCCAGATTCAATACAATTTCTAGCAAGATGAAATTTTATTGTAAAAAGGTACAGATAGGAACATCAGAATTAGGAGGAGTAGGCAATACAGCCATAGAATCTTACAGCCTGGAAACAGAGTCTTCAGTCCAACCAGTCCATGCCAACCAGAATTCCAAACTAAAATAGTCCTGCCTGCCTGCATTTGGCCCATATCCCTGCAAACACTTCTTATTCACGTACCAATCTAAATATCTTTTAAACATTGTAACTGTACCTACACTCACCATTTCCTCTGGAATCTACATTGTTTATAAATTGGCCTTCACAACTCTTCAAAATCTCTCTCCTCTCACCTTGAAAATATGACCCCTAATCTTGAAATTCCCTAAGGAAAAGACAACTACCATTAACTATCTATACCTCTCATTACTTTATAAACTTCTATCAGGTCGCCTCTCAACCTCCTATGCTCCAGTGAAAAGAGTCCCAGCCTATCCAGAGATAGCGGGAACTGCCGATGCTGGAGAATCTGAGAAAACAAGGTGTAGAGCTGGATGAACACAACAGGCCAAGCAGCAGAGATGCAGGAAAGCTGACGTTTCGGGTCTGGACCAGCTCATCTTATTTCAGCCTCAACTCCAATTTCCTGCCCACTCTCCAATGCTTCAAAGCATTACTAATTAAAAATCTGACAACTAATCAAACTTATTTGATGTCCCAGCATCCACACACTCTGGGTAAGTGAATTCTACAGATTCATGGCTCTTTGATAGAAGTAATTTCTCCTGTTTTAAATCTGCCACCCCTTAACCAAATAGGCAGATCAACGGCAAAAGGAATTTAACCCAAATAAATGTGAAATGATGCACTTTAGAAGGATGTACTCAATCAATGGCAAGGCACTAGGAAGGTCAGAACAGAAGGGATCTTGAAGTGCTTTCCACAGATCCCCGAAGGTTACAGGACAGGTTAATAGGGTACCTAAGAAGGCATAAAGGATGTTTGCTTTTATCTGTTGTGACATAGATTATAAGAGCAGGGAAGTCATGCCAGAGCTGTATAGTAGATAACAAGCATGGGGCTGGATGAACACAGCAGATCAAGCAGCATCATAGGAGCAGGAAAACTTGACGTTTCGGGCCTAAACCCTTCATCAGAAATGCTATATAGTACTTTGGTTAGGCCATAGCTGGAATACTGTAAGCAGTTCTAGTCACATTATAGGAAGGATGTGATTGCATTGGAAGGAATGCAGAGGAGATTCACCAGGATGTTGCTTGGGATGGAGCATTTCAGCTATGGAGAGAGGCTGGATAAGCTCAGATTGTTTTCTTTGGGATAGAGAAGGTTGGAGGGTTACCAGATAGAAGTGTATAAGATTATGAGGGGCATGGGCAGGGTGAATAGAAAGCAGTTGTTCCCCTTAATTGAAGGATCATAATTTTTAATTGAAAACGTGGAGGTTTAGAGGGGATTTGCGGCATAATTATTTATTCCAGGTACTGGTGGTGGGGGGTCTGAAATGCATTGCCTGGGAGGATAATTGAGGCAGGAAACCTCTCTAGTTAGATTATAAATTGCCTGTCTGTCATCCAACCAAAATGGAAAACCTCTCACTTATCCACATTAAACTTCACTTGCCAAAGTATGGCCTATTCACCTAACTTATCCGTATCAATTTACAAATTTATTATTTCTTCATTGCAACTTACTTTTCCACCCACAGCATCTGCAAACTTGGCTATAGTATTTTCTACCTCCACATCCAGATCATTAAAACAGATTGTAAATAGTTGGGGCCTCAAGGACTAAATGCTGTGTCTCTACCTTGGATACATCTTGCCAACCAGGGAGAAAAAATTTATCCCAACTCTCTGCTTGCTGTTGCTTATAAATAGTTTGCTCAGTACTATTCCCCTCATGATTGTTCCTCCCGTTCTATTATCTTTGCATTACCTGGTCATTATTGGGATGATTCTAGTGTTCTCCAATGTGACAACTGAAGACTATCATTTCTGTGTTCCCTACTATTAACTCCCCTGCCTCATCGTCCAAGGGATAAACATTCACTTTAGCTACTCTCTTCCCTTTTATATATTTATAGAAGCTCTTTCTATCCGTTTTTCTTTCATAATTTACCTTAGCTTTTTTTATGACTTTTTTTTTAGTAATCCTTTGGAGTCTTTTTTATAAAGTTAATCAATCTTCCAGCCTGCCACTGCCTTTGCAACATGATATCTCATAAATTTTGTCTTCATATTATCTTTAACTTTGTTCTTTAACCATGGAAGTTTCCCCACCCTCTTACAATCTTCCTTTCTTTCTGGAATATATTTTAGTTGGGAACCATTACTCCTTAAACATTTGCCAGTGCTCATCAACTGTCCTGCCTTTTAGTCTTCACACCCAGTCCACTAGGACTGGATCTATCCTCATGCCTGTGTAATTACTTTTGTTTAAGTTCAGAACACTAGTGATGGACTCCAGTTTCTTATCCCCCAACTGAATCTGAAATTCTAGTATATGAACACTCTTTTCTGGAAAATTGTTTACTAAGAAACAAATTAATCCCATCTCATTACACAGTACCAAATCCAGAACAGCCAGCTCCTTGGGTGGCTCCCCAACATACTGCTGAGAAATAATTTCTAATACGGTCTATGAACTCTCCCTTCAGGCTACTTTTGCCAATTTGATTAATCCAGTCTATGCGCATTTTAAAATCACCCATGATTATTGCTGACCTTTCTGACAAGCCCCAAGTATTTCCTGGTTTATACTGTGTCCCACTCCAGGACTACTGTTTGGGAACTTATAGATTACTTCTACCAGGGACGACTTCCCCTTGCTATTTCCAATTTCTAACCAGACTGACTCTACATCTTGACCTCCAATGTTGATATCACTTCTCACTACAGCATTGATCTCTTCCTTTTCTTAAAAAGGAAGGTACACCACTCCTTTTCCTTCCTGCCTATTCTTCCAAAACACTGAGTATCCTTGAACATTCAATTCCCAAACCTGGCCTTCCTGAAACCACATCTCAGTTGTCACTATCAAATCATACCAATTTGTCTTTAACTGCATTGTTAACTCATTAATTTTATTCCAAATGCTTCATGCACACAGGTACAAAACAATTCTCTAATGCACCAGGATGTTCATACATTCTTTCCCTTCTTTTCTGGTAACAATCAGACATCACTAACCTCCACCGCAGCCTTCTCCTTTAACTTTGGCATTCTTATTTTACATGTAACTGAGCTTTTCCCCACCCTCCCACCATTTAGTTTAAAACCCTATCCTCATTTTATTCCTTATATACAAATTTAAAATTGTTAAAATGCTATGCAAACAAATAGTAAGAAAAGATCATATCTTTGCTGATAGGAAAACAAATACCCCAATCTACAACACCTTGTCAGTCAAGTATTTACCCACTTAGTCTCAAAAATATTCAATGGCCTAGCCTCCACTGCTCCCTAGGGAAAAGAATTTCAGATCAATGATCCTCAGAAGAAAACTCTCATCCTCAAATTAAATGGGAGACACTTTATTTTAAAATTATTAGTTCTAGTATCTCTCAAAAGGAGAACCACCCTGTCAAGTCCCTTTTGAATCTTACATGGTTAAATAAGATCATCTCTCATTCTTCTAAACTCCAATAGAGATACAGGCTAGACCTAGCCAATGTTCCTTCTCAAGTGAACTCCTCTGAACGGCTTCTAATGCCACCACTGTAGCTCCTTCCTTAAGTAAGGAGACTCAAACTCTACGGTACTCTGTACAGTTGCAGCAAAATTACAATTTTACATTCCATTCTCTTTGCAATGGACAACATCTAATTTGCAATCCCATTTTTATGTATGGAACTGGATTTCGCACATTTAATTTCTTTGAGGATTTTGCACTGAAACTTAAGGTTACTTAGAGAACAAAAATGGCACAGCATTGTCCACAATACATAGTGTGAACAGGAGCAGCAACAACATATCTCCAAAAATCAGAATGGCTCACAGTCTGAACCAAGAGTACGAGTTTAGAATAGCAAATGCAAGTTTGAATTAGGAATTAAAAGCAAAACGAAAAGAAGGAACTTTGACTTGACAAATAAGAAAAATAGTTTAAAATTGTGTTTTGGAAATCCCAGCAAATGAGACTCTACACATATAAATGACAATTTTCTGTGGCAGACAGATTAGTCAGCAGTAATTAAGATATACACAATACTAAAACTTGAATTGCACCAAAATGGATGAGCCCAAATTTTTTGGACAAGGTTTATTGTAAATCTAGCATGCTAGTACAGTAACTTCATTCTATTCCAGGTGTTTCAATGCAGAGTCTCTGAGATACCAACATAACAACTTTCAGGGAAGGAAGCTACCTTGGGATAATAAGGCCACAATTTCCAAACTTAACCATACAGTGGTGTCCAGCTTACACTTTTAATGGCTGTGAACACCATATTATTTCTACAGCAAATATCAGCTCAATATAATGCCATATTTTCCCTGTGGCAAAATTTTGCTGATTTGAAGCACATGCTGTATCTGGGACCATGTAGTCTGTTATAGTAGATCTTGTTGAGCCATGTAAACAGACAACCAAGACATTAATTTTCAAAATATTCATACATGAGCTGAAAAGAAATTTTGTAGACAAAGCCAAATCAAATGTGTACTCGTTAAATGGGTATTCCATCCCAATACTTTCTCCACCCATATAGAAGATTTTGTTGCACTATTTCCCCATCAATAAAACAAAACATTTCTAATAATTTAGCAAAAGTCATCCTAATCTGTTAAAGCATTAACAGTTACAGCATATGCATTCATAAATCTTCTTTAAAGTAAAAAAAATTCTAGGGAATTCCACAAACATGTGATCAGACTAAAATGAACAGCCAAACAAAAGAAATATTAAATAGGATGGTTCAGGTCCAAGTAGCAGCTTTCAAATGACAGAGAAAACCAGAGAGGTAATGGATTATGAAGGGAATTCCATTGTTTAGGGCCTTGACAATTAAATATAACACCACTAATGGCAGAATGAAAGAAGTGGATGCATAAATGGCCAGAGTGCCAGGAATGGTCTATAGGAGGTTAAAGAGATAGACAGAGAAAAGGTCGTAAAAGTTTCTAAATACAAGAATTTGAAATTGGATAAAAACCAAAAGAACTGCAGATGCTGTAGATCAGGAACAAAAACAAAAACAAAAAAAAACAGAACTGAGGAAGGGTTACCGGACCCGAAACGTTAACTCTGTTTTCTCCTCCACAGGTGCTGAACTTTTCCAGCAACTTTGTTCTTGAATTTGAAATTGGAGGCATGGAGGAAGTCAAGGCTAATTTCTAGTATCTCTCAAAAGGAGAGATTTTGATAGTAAAGGAATGATTAGTGAGTGGGACAATTCAAAATAAGATATGGACAGAAGGGCGTTGATAAGCTGAAGTTTGCAGGACATGAAGTATAAAGGTAGTTAATGGGAAGTACAAAAAAAAGACATGTAATGAGAGTTTCAGTAGAGACGTATTAAGCAGGAATGTCGAGAATGTCGGTGATGAAGGACATGGGATAGGAATTCAACTGAGGTCTAACACAATGCCACGGGCCAAAACTTTCCGACCGTCGACACAGCAGTGAGGCTCACATAGGCTGAACTCCAAGAGAGGCCCTTCACCTTCGACCCAGAATCTCCTGGTACATGACCCCCTCCCTCTTTCCCTAATCACCCAGACTGACCCAAGTACAGGATGGTCGGGATGAATCCCCAGCGGATGACGAACTGTCCGCAGCGGAATACCTGCTGCAGCCGCTGCTTAGCCTCTTTACTCATTTTGACCATCCTTGCTCAGCTCTCCCTGCACGCTGCCGGCAGCAGGAAATGCTTCAGCGGAAAGGAAAATCGCAAAAAGAAATGCGCCGCCGATAACAGCGCCGCCTACAGCCTGGGAGGAGGAGACATTTCCGTTTCCATCTGTGGGTCACAACGCCCCTCCAGCCCAGTCACTGCAGCGCCGCCTATTGGGGAACTTTGCTGAAGAAGGGTCTGGCCTGAAACGTCAGTCGTCCTGCTCCTTTGATCCTGCTTGGCCTGCTGTGTTCATCCAGCTCTATAGCTTGCTATCTCAGATTCTCCAGCATCTGCAGTTCCTACTATCTCTGAATCAATTGCAAATTGGATCGGTCCTGAGGGTTTACTCAGAGTTTGGGGAGTGATGGGCTTTTTGATATCACAGGGCAAACCTGGAAGTTAATGATCGTGTTAAGACTAGTAATAGAATCAGTGTCAGAAGTTGTAACCATTGGTAAAGTGTGCTCAGATGGACGTAAAATGCTGGCTTAAGAGAACACCGCTTCAACTTTTCCCCTTTCCGCTCCTGTTCAAATTACTGGAGATATGAGGCAAAACTGACAATTCTTCCATAAACAATTGCAGAATTATACAACTGCAACTCATTTATTGGACGAACCAGAACAAATATAAGTGCTACACTTTTACCATTCTTGGGAAGAGACTGTTTCAAAATATGTTCCACCCTAAGTCTCTCTGAAGAGCTCTGCACTGTGTTGTCTCTGACTCCAGCATCTGCAGTTCCTGCTATCTCTAAGGAACTGTGCAGAAGCGCCAAGATTGTAAGATAATGCAAATTCATGGCAGAACAAACTAGATCTAGCATGATAGAGTTAAATACTCCAGGGACACAGGGCAGAACAATCTCAAACAAAAGACACAATGCAAACACTTTAGAAGACATGAAAAGACAAGTCATGTTCAGCAAGACAAGCAGTGTTCTCACTGCAAAAATCTGAATCATTTTGCACACAAGTGTATGACAGAAAAGCAGCACAACAAGCAGGTACAGACAGCCATTGGAGAGATAGCAGCTATATGTGATGAGGAATCACTATACACCATACAATAGGTTGGTTCAATTGAGTCAATGTGACACATGGTTTGTGAATGTTGGAATGGCATGCAGAATGAGAATGTCAGATCAACACAGAGAGACAGATTTTCTGCTGTCTAGGCAGTGGTTATGCCAGCGCAGGCAAGAGTTACAATAGGGGCCCTGCAGATTCCACATTGTAGCTCACTCTGAAAAGATTGCTTAGGGAGTTGAGTTTTCCACTGGGCAATTCCACTAGGCCTGGAACCCTCTGAAAGTGTCCATTTAAATTAGAGACTTCAGAGGTTCTGATGAAATTAAGCATAACAGTTACTCAAGAAAAGTTAGACTCTCAAATATATAAATGAAACAAAGAACTGTGAATGCTGGAGATCTGAAATGAAAACAAAAATTGCCAACAAAACTCAGCAGTTCTGCCAGCATCTGTGGGGAGAAACCAGCGTTAATATTTTGAGTCAATGATCCTTCTTTTGAACCCTGAACTTGAAACATTATTTCTGCTTTCTTCCCAAGGATGCAACCAGACCTGCTGTGTTTCGCCAGCAATTTCTGTTTTTGTCTTTCAAATATCTTGAGTAATTATTAAATTGACCGCCCATACTTACCTCACACGTACTGAACTACACCATCCATGGGTAACTTATGTAGCCCAGACCCTGAGCTGACACCCCAACCCAGAGACCAAGCACCCAGGAAACAGGCTCTGGATCTAACACCCACATCTAGGTTCAGAAACCAACAACCCCTCACTACCCAGATGCAAACTCTGAACGCCACCCTCCCAGCACCCCACTCCACTGCCACCATTCAACTCGAATCCCCTACACCATCACTGCTTTGAGATTGTACCACCACCAGACTTGGCCACCATTCCCCTTCTCCACACTGCACCCACCCCACCCCAGTCCTGACCTGAGCCCCACTCCAAAATCCCAGATCCAATGTCTAAGTGTCAGAATACCAGAGCTGACTGCTGTAAAAAGGCTGTGCTGACAGGTCTGTGCTACAAAAAACTGTTAGAATGGAAGTACGGGTTCACATTTCTGAGAGAGCCTGATGTGGAGTCTTCTCTCAGAAACATGGATCTCCCTTCTTTCTTAAAAAAAAATGGAGGGTTGAAGATCAGCAATCTGTGTGAGATTCCCACTCCCTGGAAAATCTGGCCCAAAATGTCAGATTGGTAACATCATGATCTTTATAGACTTGTGCAAAGATGCTCAATATGGCAACCCAATAATGAAACTCTTGACAGCAAGGAAAAGACTGCAACGTGTCGCCATACTTATTCTAAGACATTATGAGGCTACAGCAACAACATAACTAGAATCTAGAGTTCTAGATCATAGGGCTACCCATGACCGAGCAGCATAAAATGGTCAATGACTGCTCCTGACAAGCTGTGAAGGACATGGCTGATATAAGTTAGAGGATGTGGGAAAACGCTGCCTAATGTAGTTTCAGCAAGTAAAACAATAGCTGGTCTGTCTTAAATATGATAGAATGTACAGCTGCAATTGCCAACAACAGATAAGGACATTTCACAATAACTAGTTGTCTTCCTTGAATTACTGACAATACTAAGAGTAGGGTTGAGTTAAAGAATCTTCAGATAATCACTGCAATAGATTCTGAAGTAGTTAAGGATCCACATATGCACAAAAATCACTAAAAATATTGGAGGAAAAGATTCAAATAAAATTATGAGAGAAAACCAGTCTCAGTAACAGCAACGCCCATATCATTAAAGGGAGAAATGAATTATTGGTCCAGAGACTAGCAGATGTTGGAATGTGGATTGAATGAACACATTATCAGACACTCGAGGATAAAGATGGGGGTGCCAAGTGAATACAGTAAGAAATAAATTGTCCACTCTTTAACTAAGGAATACTAATTATAGGTGTAAACATAAAGCTTTACATATAAATAACTTTATAATAAAACTAATACTATGAATTTTATAGCAGTTAGTAAGAACTAACTTCTTTTGTATCTCCTGTGATTAGGGCAATTGGAAATATAAAATGACTAACAGAATTCGGGCAGTCCTTACAGGTAAGCAAGTCTGGGAAATATCTGAAGGAATATAATCATTAACTTTGGAATGTGAATTAATGGAATGCATTGAAAGATCCCAAGGCCTGGTGATAACAATGTCTGGTAACCATCATGAGATCACGGGGAACCAAAGGCTGTCCGTAGTGGGATCCAACATTGATTAGGTGTTTCACAGGATTGGATGTACAGATTAAGGGGGAAGGAACAATGACAATGTTGCATGTAACTATTACAATGCAAAATGTATAAAAATGCCGAATCCCACTGGGAAAATCAGAGCGTCATTGACTTCTCTTCTGATCTGAGCCAAAGATTAAGAGGGCAACTGAGCCCCACATCAAGGCCAGGTTCAGGGTAGTCTGTGACCTCTCCCTGCATGATCAGTGCTTGCTTGAATAAACAGCCGTGTGCCTGAACTCTGCTGCCTCCTGAACTTTGTCCTGGTCTGGTCACTCCTACAGATGCCAAACAAAAACTATTCATTTCAGCAGAGCAAGTTTAACTTGGCGTGATAACTCTCAATGTGCCAAAAGAGATTTGCAAAGTTCAATAAACCATTGACCATGGAACAGACTCTACATGCATTTGAAGATGTGTTTGCAGGGTTAGGGTGTTCCCCCAGAGGAATATCATCCTGAAGTCAATGACAATGCAAGACCAATTTAGCATCTGCTGAGTAGAATTCCAGCTGCCTTCCAGACCAGCCTGAAAGTAAAGACAGAAGAGTTGGATAAGCAGGAAGTAATCAAGAAAGTAACCACTCCTATTGAATGGATGAGCAGCTTGGTAGCAGTGAAACAACCTGGAAAGCTGTGAGTATGCAAACAACCCAAAGAAAGCCCTAAAGAGATCTCACTGCTCCCTGCTAACCATCGAAGGAATTTTGCTACAACTTGCGAAGTTAAAAATCTTCACCATCCCAGATGTGAAGAATGGTAACTACCAAGGCCAGCTGTGTGAAAGCAACAGCTTTCTACCCACATTCTGGATGCCCTTCAAGAGATACAGATGGTTAAGTTTGCCATTCGGCACATATCGGTAGTGATCTTCCCGGAGTGGAAGCTATTATGGATTATAAATATGGAGAAACAATGGAAGAATACATTGCTGACCATGATGAAAATCTACTGTGATCACATGACAGAGTTCACCAGGTGAACCTGAAGGTGAACAAGAGCAAGGTTCAATTAAAGATGCCCAAAATCAAGTGTATAGGCTATTCACTGACAGGAAAATGTCTTCGCCTGGATCCCAAAAAGGTGGAAGCTGTAGCATTTACACAGTAGCCAACAGATAGAAAAGCAGTACAGCAATTTCAGAAACAAAAGCAAAAATTGCTGGAAAAGCTCAGCAGCATCTATGGAGAGAAATCAGGGTTAACGTTTCATAACGAGTGACCATTCCTCAGAACCCCTTTCTCTCTGCAGATTTTGCCAGACCTGCTGAGCTTTTCCAGTAATTTCTGTCTTTGTTTCTGATTACCAGCATCCACAGTTCTTTCGGTTTTAATTCAGTACAATGATTTGTTTGATTCAGCAGCTCTTTAGCAAAATTCTTCCCCTATTTGTCATCAGAATGTGAACCATAATGTCAACTCTGTCAAAGACATGCAGTAGTACTGGGGCACAGAAGAAGAAGCAGAACTCATTAAAACCAATCAACCAGTGATGGAAATGCCAGTGCTGAAAGACTCTAACATAAATGATGAAATGACCCTGCTGATGAAATGAACATGACACCTACACACATCAATCATGAGACCCAGAGGTCAACACCAACCTAACGATAGAAATAGAGCAACAATGGCTGTCATAGCAACAAATGACACAGGAACCAGTGTCCCTGGCAAAACAATATTACTCAGATACACAGCCAATGACAGTAACACGCACATTGTTATGGACTAAATCAACCCCCTCAAAATATATTAAGAAGATAGCCTAGACCCCAACTTTTTCTTACTGTAGAAGGCAAGTGCAAGGCTTTGTATCCCAGATGTAATTTGATTGGCCAAACTAACAAGGTCAAAGCAAAATACACTTCATTCTTACACTACAGTTAAAATACAGACAAAATAAGAAATAAAACAAGCTCAAATGTAACACTATCAAAATACTGAACAAGATAATATATATGTTAACTACCACTGATTAGCAGTTCCATAACAGTAACATCCCATCAACACACCCTTGGCAGAGACAAATTCAGTAAAATAGATTGTCTCATATGCAATTCTAGCAGCAGGAAGAGAACCCAAACTTTTAGCTCTAACAGAGAGAGGAATACCAGTTTGTATATCCAGCTTCAAGATCCCAGCAACTACTGAAAGTTAAATTAAAATCCTGGTTCTGTGGGAGCTTGACCTCATCCTGTCGTGCTGCTTCTATTGTTCTATTTTTGAAAAAAAAAAACCCAAGACCTCACAAGCTGTGTACATTTCTTCATTTGAAACAAACTGCACGGAACCTCTGTCTCAACTTTTCTTCACAAAAAAAGCAGGACAAAACACAGCTCTTAAAGCCATAGTATCATCACAATGCATACCACAAACATACTGGGATGATTTAAAGACATAAAGGGACTACACTTAAGGTTCATCAGAAATTTTTCCAGGATGCCAGGACTGTCCTTTGAAGAGAGTTTCCCCTGGTTTGGGAGTCTAGAACCAAAGGGCGCAATTTAAAAATCAGGGGGATCCACTTCGGTCTGAGATAAGGAGATTTTTTTTTTACTCAAAGAATGCTCTACCACAGAGGGCCATAGAAGCTGAGGTTTTACATATGCTCAAGTTAGAGTTTTATAGATTTCTGATTACCAATAGTTTACAGGGTAAAAGAAACTGAAGTGTTTAATCAGCTATGTTTGTCTCGAATTGTAGGGAAGGTTGATGGGCTGAATGGCCTACTCCTGTTCCTATGTTTTTAGGGACGATGTGTGCAATGCATATGTAGAGTTTGATGGAATTAACAAACTGCTAAGGCATGAGAATGATGGTGTATAAAGTTGGTAAGTTGGGAACCCAATATATATGACAAAAAGCAGTACAACAATTTATTGGACTCATCAGCTATTTAGTAAAATTCTTGCGTGATTCTTTTTCCTTTGTTTTATATACAAAGGGGATGTATGGATTGAAATACAATCATTCTTAAATATCTATTCCAGTCTTCTGTGTTCATGTGACCTCTACAAAGAGGCACAGGCCTGTTAGACAGACATCTTAGGCTTCACTACAAGAAAGTGTTGATCACACTCAGAACACGCTGCACCGTGGAATTCTGCAGTCATTTTCCAACATGACATGCCAGTACACTTAGGACCATAAGATGTAGGAACAAAAGTAGGCTATTCAACCATCAAGTCCACAACAGCATTCAATGACATTACGGCTAATCTGACAATCTTCAACTTTCAGAAAGCACCTCCCACAGAGGCTGAAGGGGTCTCCAGGCTCCCGGCCAGCTGCCAGCAAAATCCTACAGTCAGAAACCAGAGATTCCTTTCAAAATCATGAGATATCTGGACTGAGTAAATAGGAACAAAATGTTTCCACTTCTAAAAGGATTGAGAATGAAAGGGCATAGACCTAAAGTAGTTAGTAAAAAGAAGCAAAAGTGATATGGCAGAAAGACATCATTTACACAGCAAGCAGTTAGGCTGTGGAATGAACTGCTGACAGCTTGTGAAGACAGGTTCAAATCAAGGTAGCCTTGAGGGAATCAGGTCGTATTTTTTGGAAAGAAACTGTGTTGCATTACAGGGAGAAAGCAGGAGAATGACAACAGGTAAGATGCTTATGTGGACAGTCAGAGTAGACATGATGGGCTGAACAGTGTTTCTCTGTACTGTAACAATTCTGTGAGCAAAAAGTAGCTAGCGTTAAACTTTAAAATCGAGTTTTCTTCTGGCATTGTTTACAAATAACAGAAACAGCATAAGGTGGCAATAGATGATAGTGAAAAGAATATGCATCTCTTTTTTTTGAAGAAACTGTGATTTAATTGCTTTATTGCTGGTACCACTGTTAATTCCCCTTTGGCAATTCTTCTCTAATTTTATCTTTGCTACCTGAATCATCACTCTATGATTGGAGGTTTCTGGGATATGTACTGTAGGGTAGCACTGATGAGTCCGGATAGGTAAAGCATTGCTTCTAGATACCTGTATGCCTTTGATAAAGCTGACTATAGAATGAGATTCAACATATCGACACTTGACTCAGCCTTACTGCATGGGTGTCACAAATCAACATTACATGAGCTCACCATGTTGTATTTCCACTCTTTATTCCGTTTTAAATAAGGGTACCTCCAAACTAAAAACACAATACCATGTACATGGAGGCAAACATTATTTTGTGCTGTTAGCTGTGTGGCCCATGAAATACCCTTTGAATGTTGTATGTCGAGGCGCAAAGCATTGATAATGACCCTCAGGACTGTAGGAACGCCAGAAATTCAGAGAAATTATCTTGCACATTTATTTTGCTGCTTTAGTCAGTAGCAAAAGTGAAGAAGGCATTGGCTCTACTGAATTATGCAAATTGTGACCTTCATCACCACCGTTAGGCAATACAC
Source organism: Ginglymostoma cirratum (assembly GCA_024137785.1). Taxonomy (NCBI): domain Eukaryota; kingdom Metazoa; phylum Chordata; class Chondrichthyes; order Orectolobiformes; family Ginglymostomatidae; genus Ginglymostoma; species Ginglymostoma cirratum. The sequence continues at coordinate 30,362,253 of JAHRHZ010000014.1, forward strand.
CAATTGACACTGCAAACATCATCACCAGTGCTTGCCTAGACAAAGTCGAAAATATTATGCTGCCTTGAACAGCACCGTCTGTACATGCAAAATCTGGATGTTGTCCACAGGTGCTCCTGAAGGAGATAGCCCAGCCTCCACGTGAAACCTCAACTGCCTGAGACACAGCTCTTGCAATTACCAGATACCTGTGGTTAGCATAGGAAATGTACGATGTAGCCAAGCAATGAGACTCTATAGCGGCAAAAGTAAGCTGACATTACTGGTAGCCTTTTCTACAAGCTTCTTCTCCCTTGCCAAATTCATTGCAATGAATGCGGCTGGCACAATGCACAAAAAAGTAACACGGGAAAGAACAGTGAAACCAATTCACCTTTCAAATGAAGACTGCCAGGGAGTGATATTAACTTGCAATGAAAACATAAGGTAGGCAACAATGAATCTGCAAACTTACCGAAACGGAAAATTGGGTAAATTGCATAATGGGCAATTGGATCATATCAGCCATTTTGTGCGATCACTAAAAGTTGAAATAACCCTCACTTTTCTTCCTCAAACTTCTCCAGTAAGAAGTTATACTAAGTGAATGAGACAAAATTTACTCCACCACGGGTTTCTTACAGCTGTGATGTGGGGCACTCCCCACTGAAAAATCCAAAATGCACAAATGGAAGAAAACAGTACTCATGTTTAAATTTTCCAACACTAACAAAGTTGATGGTAAGCAACCTCTGTGGAGTGAGTCTTCTCATGTTGAATTGAAGTGCTTTTTTTTAGTGAGATTCACAGGACCTGGTACACCATGATTCACAACAACTTTTCTAATGCAATCTTCCACTTTTCATTGGATAGCTAACAGGAAACAGAATAGGCATAAATGGATCAGTTTCTGCTAGGCAAGATGTAGCAAGTATTGCATCACAGAGATCAGTGCTAGGGCCTCAACATTTTAGAATTTATGTAAATGATTTGGGTGAAGGGACCACAGGTGTGGTAGCAAAATTTGCTGATGGAACAAAAACAGGTAGAAAATTAAGTTGTAAGGAAGACATAGGGGGCTACAAAGGTACATAGATAGGTTAAGTGAATGGGCAAAGATTTGGTAAATGGAGTCTATTGTGGGAAAACTTAAAAATGTTCATTTTGGTGCAAAGAATAAAATTCAAGCAAATGATCTAAATGGTGTGTGCTTGCAGAGCTCTGAGATGCAACAAAACAAATTGTGATCCTTGTTTTGATCCTTGAATTGCAAAAGATTAGTATTCAAGTACAGTAAGTAATTAGGAAATCTAATAGAACATTATTGTGTACCAAGAGAAAAATGTAATATAGAAGCAAGGGTCTAGGCCTGAAACGTCAGCCTTCATGCACCTCTGATGCTGCTTGGCCTGCTGTGTTCATCCAGCTCTACACCTTGTTATCTCAGATTCCCCAGCATCTGCAGTTCCTAATATCTCTAACATAGAAGCATGCAAGTTATGCTACAAGGCACAGGTGAGACCACATTAGCATTACCATACAGTATTGGTCTCTTTAGTTTAAGAAAGGATGTAAATGCTTTGGAAGAAGTTTACAGAAGGCTTACTAGACTAATGCCTGGCATGGGCAGGTTGTCTTATGAGGAAAGTTTGGACTTGTATTGTTAGAGTGTAGAAGAGTAAGAGGTGTCTTGATTGAAACATATTAAGATTCTCAAGGGGCTTAAGAGGATGGATGTGAAAAAGGTGTTTCCTCTTGTGGATGAATCTAGAACTATAGTTTATGATTTAAAAATAAGGGTTTCCTACTTAAGACAGAAAAGCAGTTTGTTTCCTTTCAAAGGTAAGAAGCCTTTGGCACTAAAAAGGTAGTGGAAGCTGAGTATTTTTGATGGATGGATTCTTCTAATCAAGGGGTGAATTTTTTTTTGTGATTGTTAAGAATGTGGAGTTGAGATTACAGTCACATTAGTCATAGTCTTGTTAAATGCCTGGACAGGCTCAATGGGCCAAATGGCCTACTCATGCTACTAACTAATACTTAGAACTATATGTGTGATTGCATTCTTGCATATCATATCCACGCCCCGATTTCAGTGCATTATGAAAAAATAGAATAACTGCCCAAGAAAAGGAGACTTAGACACCATCTGAACTATGAACTTGCAAGCAGTGAGTGTGGTCCAGGGCTGGAGAAGGTGGGTGAAAGGGAGAAATTTGGCAATAGAATGGCAAAGCTTGATGACATCATTACTTTAGTAGGAATAACAGCAAAATGGACTAATGCAGCATGCTGCTATGCGGAGGGACCTGGGTATCCTTGTGCATGAATCATAAATGTTGGTCCGCAGGTGTAGCAGGTAATTAAGAAGCAAATCGAATACTGTCCTTCATTGCTAGAGGGACGGAGTTTAAAAATAGGAATGTCATACTGCAGCTGATAGGGTGCTGGTGAGTCCACACATGGAGTACTGTGTACAGTTTTAACCTCCTTACTTGAGAAAGGATGTACTGGCACTGAAGGGGGTGCAGAGAAGCTTCACTAGGTTGATTCCAGACTTGTGAGTGTTGGCTTATGAGGAGAGATTGACTATACTCACTGGGATTTAGCAGAATGAGTGGGGGTGGGGGATCTTATAGAAACGTATAAAATCAAGAAAGGAATAGAGAAAAATAAAAGCAGAGAGGCTGTTTCCACTGGTGGGTGAAACTAGAACTAGTGGGTATAGCCTCAAAATAAGGAGGAGCAGATTTAACACTGAGTTGAGGAGGAACTACTTCACCCTAGGGTTGTGAATCTGTGGAAATCCCTGCCCAGTGAAGCTGTTGAGACTACATTGTTAAATATTTTTCAGGCAAAGGTAGATAGATTTTTGGACAGTAAAGGAGTTAAGGGTTATGGTGAGTGGGTGGGTAAGTGGATCTGAGTCAATGAAAAGATCAACCATGGTATTATTGAATGGTGGAGCAGGCTCGAGGGGCTAGAGGCCTACTCCTGCTCCTATTTCTAATGTTCTTACATTCATAACGTGGAGTCTGAAGAGATAGGAGAGGTGCTAAATGAGTATTTTTCATCAGTATTCACATATGAAAAAGACAATGTTGTCGAGGAGAATACTGAGATACAGGCTAGTAGGCTAGACGGGATTGAGGTTCATAAGGAGGAGGTGTTCGCAATCGTGGAAAGTGTGAGAATAGATAAGTCCCCTGGGCCAGATGGGATCTATCCTAGGATTCTCTGGGAAGCTAGGGAGGAGATTGCAGAGCCTTTGGCTTTGATCTTTATGTCGTCATTGTCTACAGGAATAGTGCCAGAAGACTGCAGGATAGCAAATGTTGTCCCCTTGTTCAAGAAGGGGAGTAGAGACAACCCTGGTAATTCTAGACCACTGAGCCTTACTTCAGTTGTGGGTAAAGTGTTGGAAATGATTATAAGAGATAGGATTTATAATCATCTAGAAAGGAATAATTTGATTAGGGATAGCCAACACGGTTTTGTGAAGGGTAGGACGTGCCTCACAAACCTTATTGAGTTCTTTGAGAAGGTGACTAAACAGGTGGATGAGGGTAAAGCGGTTGATGTGGTGTATATGGATTTCAGTAAAGCATCTGATAAGGTTCCCCACGGTAGGCTATTGCAGAAAATTCGGAGGCATGGGATTGAGGGTGATTTAGCGGTTTGGATCAGAAATTGGCTGGCTGGAAGAAGACAGAGGGTGGTGGTTGATGGGAAATGTTCATCCTGGAGTTCAGTTACTAGTGGTGTACTGCAAGGATCTGTTTTGGGGCCACTGCTGTTTGTCATTTTTATAAAAGACCTGGATGAGGGCGTAGAAGGATGGGTTAGTAAATTTGCGGATGACACTAAAGTCGGTGGAGTTGTGGATAGTGCGGAAGGATGTTGCAGGTTACAAAGGGATATAGATAAGCTGCAGAGCTGGGCTGAGAGGTGGCAAATGGAGTTTAATGCAGAAAAGTGTGAGGTGATTCACTTTGGAAGGAGTAACAGGAATACAGAGTACAGGGCTAATGGTAAGATTCTTGGTAGTGTGGATGAGCAGAGAGATCTCGGTGTCCATGTGCATAGATCCCTGAAAGTTGCCACCCAGGTTGATAGGGTTGTTAAGAAGGCGTACGGTGTGTTAGGTTTTATTGGCAGAGGGATTGAGTTTTGGAGCCATGAGGTCATGTTGCAGCTGTACAAAACTCTGGTGCAGCTGCACTTGGAGTATTGCATACTGTTCTGGTTACCGCATTATAGGAAGGATGTGGAAGCATTGGAAAGGGTGCAGAGGAGATTTACCAGGATGTTGCCTGGTATGGAGGGAAGGTCTTATAAGGAAAGGCTGAGGCACTTGAGGCTGTTTTCATTAGAGAGAAGAAGGTTAAGAGGTGACTTAATAGAGACATACAAGATGATCAGAGGATTAGATAGGGTGGACTGTAAGAGCCTTTTTCCTCGGATGGTGTCGGCTAGCATGAGGGGACACAGCTTTAAATTGAGAGGTGATAGATATAGGACAGATGTCAGAGGTAGATTCTTTACTCAGAGAGTAGTAAGGGCATGGAATGCCTTGCCTGCAGCAGTTGTAGACTCGCCAAATTTAAGGGCATTTAAATGGTCGTTGGATAAACATATGGATGATAATGGAATAGTGTAGGTTAGATGGGCTTCAGATTGGTTTCACAGGTCGGCGCAACATCGAGGGCCGAAGGGCCTGTACTGTGCTGTAATGTTCTATGTTCTATACATGCAACTTTTCACACAAAGTCAGACCTTCACAAGGAGTTGGTGATTATGATCCAAAGAGGTGGGAAAATAAGAGATTCTCAAAGCAGGTCTCACTGTAACCAGTTGTAAGGTGCAAATAGTAGAGGACTGGAAGATCATCAGCCCATTGTTTCGGCAAGGACACTACTTAAGACAGGGAGAACAGAAAAATATGTTTCTCTCCAAGAAAGAACAAACGCTAAATGCTTAATAAACAGACAGTCATTTCACTTAAACTCACCTACTCTTGCAGCTATGGCACCAGAGAAAAGTAAACTGATGAAGACAAAGGAGCCTGGATAGCTTCCAGCTGGAAGACTGGCATAGACCAAAGTGTTATTTGTCCAGTAAATAGATGAATGACCTGACAACAAATGGCTGATATATATTGGTGTTAGGGACTTAGGAATGCAGTCAACTCACATCTGGGTTGGAGCAGTCTGGTTTGTTAGTGAAACATCAGTATGTGGAGAAACTAGATTGTTGCTCATATCCAAGGGACTGCCAGGTGCAAAAACTGAAAACATACAAAGTAACAAGCAGCCAAAATGCAGGCAGCTAGATATGACTCCAGTAGATATCTGTCCATAACAAAGTGAATAAAACTGTTCCCATTAGTCTAACAATGGTAGAAATGCTCTTGAGGAGGCTAAGGAGTGGAGCACTTGTGCCTTGTGCGAATCCTAAAACTGTGGTGTACAGAAGCACTAAGCTCATTCCAACTAGGAAAAGGGATTGATGATAGTATGCATTCCAACCACTTCTGGTGATGTACAGCATCTACAATACAGTATACATTATGTTTTTGTATAAATGCCAAGAAGGTTTTGCTGAACAAGTAATCTGGCATTCCGGTCCACATTGGTTGAAGAGTTTGGGGTCATTTCTGATCTGCTTTCACATCCATGCTCAGTACAACTGCTGAGCATCTATGAACAACATACAGTAATACTAAGCAAACAATCTAATATACAGTTCAATAATGAAACTTTCCATTACTTTCAAGTTGTCTTTTTCAAACTTTTTTTACAAATTGAATCTTCTTAATACAATTAAAAAGCAAAGTCACACGAGATTTATTTGAATAATTTTATTCAAACTAGAACAGACCTATTGGAAACTGCTTGGCAAAAAAATTACCATGACCCTAAATGTGCATTCTATAGACGGTTAATTTGTGGTTAACATAAGTACTCTTCCAATTTCTCAGTCCAGAGTCATTGTGCAGAGTGTGAAAATGAACTGAACAAACCAAAATAATTCCAAGTTCATCTCCTCAACATCTCTGGACTAAGGAGGAGGGACAATTCAGTCAGCACAGCATATCATGGTGCCGAAGTCAACTTTTTGGTGCCCATTCTGGACTCTGGACATGTGTGAAATGCCTTGCAATTTCTACCACAGTATTTCTCATGTCTACATATCAGAATAGATTGTGAAGAATGTATAGATTGTAATAAAAATGTGGTTCTGATTGAAGAAGAAATAACAAACTTACTATTCTTTGTCGTGCTTTTCACCCCTTTACATTATCCCAAAGCACATCAGTCACTGAATTACTTTTGAAGTGCATTCACTGTTGCTTTGCAGCAGCCAATTTGCACACAGCAAGGCCATGTAAATAGAAAATGAGATAAATAACCTTTTATCTTTTGTGCTTGTAGTCGGCGTGGACTTGTTCTTTCAAAATGGTTAAACTGGTCTTCTTACCGTTCTGGTCCAGCATTAAATGTGAGAGCAGGGGTCATTCTGTAAACTCTTGACAGACAAATAAATTCAACAATGAAACTAAGGTCCAGCCAAGAATAAAGACAAAACTAATTACATTCGATGCTGAAGACGTGATCTGGTCCACAGTCATTGCAGCAGGACAATGACAACTTGGACTATTCTTCTCATAACACCATTCATTTCTGTAACTAATATATGAAATTAGGGCAAGATAATAATACTAGCCATATATTTAGTCATCACGTTGTCAGGATAAATGAACTGTTTACACTCTGTGCTGTAATGGGAAATCCTCTTAGGACCTTAGTGATTTATGAGAGGATTTCTGCAATTCAGTCCTCATTTCAAAATTCATGATCATTCAATATGTTTTCATTATAACTTGAAATATCTTAATGACAAAAGGTAAAGCATGGAGTTAATATCCAGCAACATAATTGTCTGGATTTTGCTCTGTGACTTTTGCCATTCACCTCATGAACAATTACCAAGAGACTCTTTGCAGACTTATTAGTGAGGAATTTCCACTAATCTGACGTGTGTTTCAGTAGGGAGTCAATGAACTGGACATGCAACAGCAAGACTCTTCAACTAATTGTGTTGTAGTAACCATGCTTAACAAATCAGACTGCAAACCAGGTGGTAAAATAGGAAATAAGTTAGGTTTAAGTTGTGTACAAATAAAATAAGGATGAGGAAATATAGATAGAAATAAGGAAAGAGAGTGATAATAAAGACAAACAGAAAAACTGAAAAAGAAATTTGCAACATTATTTTTGGGGAAATTAAATTCCACACAGATAAAATTATTTTTCCTGGCTTAAAAAAGGTTTCTGCATTAATGATCAATTATCAGGCTATTAAAAACCCACTTAGTGCTAAACACACCAGTCCGAGTGTTTTCAGTCATCTTTAAAGCAGAACGATTGGGAATTAATAAGTTTAATATAAACATACGACTTATAGCAAACAGGTTTATTCATTATAATGGTTTAATTGCAGAGTCAACTGATAAATCATAGAATCCCTACAGTGTGGAAACAGACCCTTCAGCCCAACAAATCCACACCAACTCTCAGAGCATCCAACCCAGTCCCATCCCCCAATAACCCACCTAATCTACACAGCCCTGAATACTACAGCCAATTTAGCATGGCCAATCTACGTAGCCTACACATCTTTGGACTGTGGGAGGAAACCGGAGCACCTGGAGGAAAATCACGGAGACAAAGGGAAAATGTGCAAACTCCACACAGGTAGTCACCCGAGGGTGGAATTGAACCCAGGTCCCTGGTGCTGTGAGGGAGCAGTGCTAACCACTGAGCCGCTGCATCAAAACGAAGCACCCCGAGGAAGGATTGTTATATCTGACAGAAATATTTGGATTTCCAAACTTAACTGTGGATTTGCAGGTGATAGAGGTTGTCAAAAAAAAACCTGGTGTCATGTGATTTCTGACCTTACCCACCCCAGTCCAACACTGGCACCCCCACATTATGATTCACCCTGTAAGAATGATGGCTGCTGGTAACTTCTTTGTTATTACATCAACACTATCGGGGCATTATTTTAATGACTAGTCATAAGCACAGTTTATTGCAACGATGAAAACTAAATTTTAAGAAATGATTTAGGGGAGAAGTTCTGTCCACCCCTGGAACAGATGAAAAAGGACATGGCAAACAAATAGGTAGAGTTTTTTTTTCCTTTATTCATTCATGGGATGAGGGCATCACTGGCTAGGCCAGCATTTATTGCCCAGACAGCAGTTCAGAGTCAACCACATTGCTGTGGGTCTAGAGTCACATGTCGGCCAGACCAGGTAAGAATGGCAGTTTCCTTCCCTAAAGAACATTAGTGAACTAAATGGGTTTTTCACAACATTCATCATCATTTGATTCTTAACTTCAAATATTTTTTGAATCCAGTTCAATTCGACTTCTGCCATGGTGGGATTTGGAACCAGAACATTACCTGGGTCTCTGGATTAACAGTCCAGCAATAATACGACCAGGGCATTGCCACCCCTGTATACACAGGCAGTGAGTGTATAAAGAAGTCATCAGATAAATCCTTGGCCGTCATCAAGGCAATGGGAGCATTGATGCCAGGTGAATTGACGGATGGCCGTGTATGTAGGCAGGAGAGTTTATACAGAGGGCAAGGTTAGGAGAATATAGAGGGAAAGTTTACCTGAATTGGAGTTTCAAATCATTAACAGAGGTTAGAAAGGAAAGGACTGAGGATAACTCAGTAGAAATCCCAGGAGAGAGATTTGGGGCAAGGCACAGTAGAGAACAAGGACAATGAAGAGAGGGGAAAAATAAGTGGAACAAGGTGAATTGCTCAGAGAAGGATAAGGTGCTATACATGTGGTGATGTAGAGAGTTAGGAGAACAAAGTTTATTGTTGAGCAGATGTAGAAGTATAACGAGTCAGGAAAATTCAGTAAGAGGTGTAATATTACCCTTTAGAGCCAGGATAATAGTACTTTTCTATAATAAGTCAAGGTCCAGTTTCCCAATTTAACAGACATCCTGGAGGCCAATGCAAGGAGTGGTAGGACATTGATTACTGCTCTGTGGCATATTTTAAGGGAAAAGCAGAAAATGGGAGGCTTAGGCAGGAATGAGAGATTATCCCACAGAGGTATGGTTGTCCAGAAGGTCAGTAAGACAGGAAGGCTGCAATTGGCGTTACTATGCTTCAGGTAAAAGCAAGAACTTCCTGAATGACCTAATCAAGGAAGACTGAGTGGTGTGCATGTTTATCAGCTTATTCAAAGGGATTCAACCCACTAAAATTCTGATATATATGTGCAAGGTTTAATGTCGTTAATTCACACAGAAGATTACAACATAATAAGAACATGAATTTCCATGAACAAAATCCAGAAGCATTAACAATGTTGAAAATTTATTTAAGATTATTTGGTAACAGAATGTTATTTATTTCCTGTAAGTTTATAAAACAAAACAAATTTCATAATAACACACCATTTCAATTTCAAGAAAAAACACGTTAAAAAGTAATTAATTCATAATAGCATTTTCCTCACAATGGTCTTCATTATGTACGTAACATTAACATTATTAGTCAGTCAGATCAATTACCTGTCGTGAACATGGGAAAGGGTTGTAATTATCACCAGCTATGTATTTTGCATAACCAAATTTCAGATGAAGGAAATATAAGACTATTAAGATTCAGCTCAGGAGACAAACCATTAATTATCCACTCTCAATAGTTTCAGCTGCACTTAGGTAAATGGATTCAGCATTTTTATCCCCTTAGAGAAATGGTAAAGACAGCTCCAATCACAATCAAACTTAAAGGCAGAAGATGATAGATTTTACCACCATCACCACATATGTAGAATAGAATAGAAGAGAATATCCTTTACTGTCACATATGCTGCAGTACAGAAGTACAGGAGTACAGTGAAAAGATCTTACAATGGCTGCCTTTAAATACACGTACCTACTTACAAATCTTGGATATAAAAAAGGAATAAAAGGAAAAATAGCAACATTGCTTACAGTGTCTAAAAAATAAGTTAGAAAAAAGATATTCATAACATAGTTAAAGGATTGACATCATAATCCGGTAAAGAGTTTCAAATAGCAACAGCTCAGCGCGTGGTCTGACCACCTGCACCAGACCCCAGTCCAACAACTGTTCCGCTCTGCTCCAAGCCTCCAGTCCACTTCGCACTGGCACTCAGCTGCACCAGGATAAGTTGTTCTGCTCCAGGACTCACTTTCCCCTCATGCTGCTCAGGGACTACTTAAATAGTTAATATATTGACACATTAACCTAAAAATATTTTTGTTTAGCACCCACAGTTAGATAAGCACAAGATGAATGCAAAGAAATAAGCAGTGAATTTGAAACATGGAGTTAAACTGATCTGAATGAATGGAGTCTCTTCGGAACAGTTTGCAAGTATTCAAATTTCTGTCCTTTCGAGCAATTAGCTCATGCCGCTGAGGAAGTGTCAATTCAATTTTCCACACAGAAAGTTTCAATCTCCCAAACATTTTCCAAAGGGAATAGATGAGGCCCAGTTACATTTTGTTTTAAAATCACTATTACTGTAGCTTGAGCCACACAGCATAATTTTAATTCTAAACCTAAAGACTAACCCTCAAGGAACAATGTCGAGATTTTGGAGGCCTTATCGTCTATATTACACCATTCTAATCCCGGCAGGTTAATGGCAAAGGCTTGAAAGTGTCGTAAATTTCCACAACGTTCTCATTTCTGCCAAAGTCTATCCATTATTGCAACAGGGAAAGGATATTCAGCCCCTGTGCCTGTTATAATCAATCAATTAAATCATGGTTGATCTATAGTTAAAATCCAACACAGCCAGCTTTTACCCAGTAGAAATTAATACTTTTAGTCTTAAACATTTCAATTGATATAATTTCCATAGCCTTTTGAGGAAAGATTGTTCCAAAGTCTTACTTTCAGCTGCTTTCTGATTTCACTCAAGACAGCTGCCTCTAATTTTGAGAATATGCATTTATCACTCCCGACCTGATCATGAATATGTTTCTCCTATCCTTCATTGTTCATAATTTAGTCTTCCCAACACAACATGGTTCACATGTATCTAAATGAACATATTGATCATGCCCTCCTTGCTGACCACAATGTCACTTACATTGATGTCCGTTCATTTGATTTCTCAGAATTAAGTTTCCTGTCCTTGACTTTCAATCCTTCCAAGTCTTGATCCTTTTTGTATCTAAACTCCTACAGCTCAAGTATGCCATCATGTACACGTCCACCTACACTCCCTTCAGCCCATTACTGGAAGTTGAGCTTTCAACTGCTTCCACTCTCTGGATGACCCATTCTAAACCCTTCCAGCATTTCATCTTCTCAAGGTGGTAAATAAGAGGCATAGATTACAACATTGCTTCCAAGTTAACTGATGGCAATTCACTTTTGCTTTTCCCCATTACCTGGCACTGTTGTCTATAGAACTAAATTTGTTCTAAAGTTATGCTTAACATTTGTAAATGCAAATGATGTAAGGTTTTTGACATAATGTACAAATAAGATTTATATATGTAGCTCTTTGTAGCTGTCTTACCTGCAAGTCCACTCCTGTTGCATCCTGTGATTACAATCATCAAGTCTCTATGAATGAGAATTGTCAAAGCTGTACTTGCAAGGTTTGCTGCATCTGCTAGACCAATGACCACCATATAATAGACCTCCTTGTGTGAGTTACACTAAACAAATAGACAATAGATAACAGAAAAACTACTCATCTACTTGTATATACAGTAACTAACATCATTCTTAGCTTTGATCCTTACCTTAAAAATATGGTAATTTATCTAAACTTTTGAATTGCAATGGATAGAATGGGAGTTAAACATACATGCTTTATTTCTCAAATTTATATACAACTTCTCTATCAACATCAAGGCAATACGGCAAAAATCAATGTTCAGCTTTAATTGTTAAGTTGCTAGCTCTCATAGTAAATTCTGACAACAAAATGTATTTTTTTTGTCTGTTTGTACATTAGTAAAATGTTCTTCTAGTTAAAAGGATGTACAGTATTTCAACTATTACTGCTGTTAGTTGTGTGAGTTCCATGAGTACACTTCAGCTGGCCTGCCAACCTTAGTTTACAGACTACTTTTCTTTTTCAAAGGTTTTACACAGCAGGGCAGTTGGGAGCAGGTTGGGAGTCCGTCCGACCTGTCAGCAAGCTTTGAGTGAATTTTTAACTGAACCACAACACTATCACCCTGCTTCTGGAATTCTGATAGAACCAGTGAGCCGAGAAGAATGAAAACCCGTACCTCGAATAGGTTCAGAACGGCTGTCCTGAGTTCTGTGACTCTTTCCTGGAAGTTATTCTGGTAGTGGATGGGAGGCTGAGCCCAGTCGTGCAATGTGGGGCATAGATGCAGTTGTGGAGACTGTGGGCAGACAAGTGGTGCTCATGAAGCAAATGTTGAAGAAGGTTTAATGACATCATTAGGTCTGGAAAGGGGTGTGTTATGACACTCTCATGTACCATCTCTTACTGTCAGATCTCCCTAGCATTCTTCTCTGAACAACACAGTTTGTGGTTCCATACATCTCTTTTTTGTGAATGCACCTTCTCGAATTTCCATCTGAAAAGCCAAACTCTTGGTATTGCCATTTGTACCCAGACCCCCACTGTCACTTTATAAGTCACTGAAGGAGCAAAGCATACCTACAGCTACAGAGAGGGGAAGAGAACTGTGGTTATAGCCACCCTCACCGTATGGAGGACAACATCCTGGAGATGAACAGATCTCCTGTGCTGCAGTAACAGCGTTAGAGCAATAGGAAGTGGATTTTTAAAAAATGATTTACACAAGGGGATTTGCTTGGGTGTGTCTTCCAATGTTAATAATTGTTTGGTAGTTCAGAACCTGATGTTAGCTGGAAAAAGAATTTCTGAAGAAGGGTCCCAACGCAAAATGTCAACTTTCCTACTCCTCTGATGCTGCCTGATCTGCTGAGCTCCTCCAGCTCCTTGCTGTGTTATTCCGCATTTTGTCAAAGCTTTTCATCTTGCACTCTTCAGAACAATTTATGAGAATACCAATTCAGTGGGCAAGTCAATATTTATACTACAGGAAACAGGAGAGTGCTGAATAGTTCACACATTGGCTCTGATTGGTAGAAGCCTTGCCATTGAGAATGTACCCATTAATGCTGATTGATAGTTAACTGACAAGTGCAAGACGAAAAGTTTTAACAAATGTGTATTTTTTCAACAATGTTCAATGTTAATAGAGTTACATTAATATCTACTGTAATAAAACACAACTTTGAATAAACTATTCTCCTGATCTCTACTTTGTTGCAGCCCCCATTCAGCCTGGACAGTAGCATCCAGATGAACTGTTGCCACCAGTTCTCCTTTGTTACTGAAGAAAGCCATTTCTTGAGTGCATGGAGTCATCTGTTGTGCATTCTAAACTGGCTGTGGAGGCACAGTGAAGGCAAGGATGAATTGTTTGATTTTGTTAAGACTGCTCACTCTCTCTTTCTTGCCTTTTGAGCCACCTGGATTCTTTGCTGTCCAAAGAAAGTAACACTACTTGAGATCATTCCTCTGTTGGTTCCTTTTGGGGCATTGTTCTCCTGATCTGTAGAGGGCATGCCACATTTCCTGAGATTCATCTTATACAAACCTTCATCTCAATTTACTTCATAGGCAGTGATCAGCTTTAAGCTATGAACATGACAGCCTTAGAGATTTTATCACCAGTCATTCATACTGCATGCTGACTCCATCTGAACTGACTTGAGGGTTCAGGTGCATAGATCTTTGAAGTGCCATGAACAGGTGCAGAAAGTAATCAAGAAAGCTAATGGAATGCTGACCTTTCTATCTAGAGGACTGCAGAAGATATGCTGCAGGGATACAAAATCTTGGTTAGACCCCACTTGGAGTACTGTGAACAGATTGGGTATCACATCTTAGGAAGGATATATTGGCCTTGGATGCAGGTTTACAAGAATGATACATGAGCTTCCGGAGTTACGAGGAGAGATTATACAAATTAAGTTTGCATTCTCCAACAATTTAGAAGATTAAGGGTGATCTGATTGAAGTCTTCAAGATATTCACAGGAGAAGATAAGGTGGGTAAAGATAAACTTTTCCACTGGTTGGAGATTCTAGAACTAGCAGACATAGTCTAAAAATTAGGGCCAGACCATTCAAGGGGCATTAGGAAACACTTCTAAACAGAAAGGACAGTAGAGTCTGGAACTGTCTTCCACAAATGGTATTTGATACTAGATCTGTTGTTAATTTTAAATCTGAGATAGCAAGACTTTTTGTTAAGCAAAGATATTGAGGGAAAAGGGCAAAGGCAGGTATATACAGTTATGTCACAGATCAGTCATGATGTCATTGAAGGGCGGAACAGGTTCCAGGGCTGAATGGCCTACTCCTCTAGTTCTGACAAGTTTCAAATGTAAGAAGAAAGACTAAACCAGGATGGTGGTTTCCAATTTTTTAAGTATTTCTGAACCAATCTGCCTGTTGTACAGAGATAACAAGGTGTGGAGCTGGATGAACACAGCAGACCAAGCAGCATCATAGGAGCAGGAAAGCTTGATGTTTTATCTCTGCCTGTTGTACAGACTGTTTATCCCAGATTAGCAACTCTGCTTTGCAGGCTATTACATAGATTAAATGGGGAAAGAGGGCAGATTGGTGTGTGTGGGGAGAGGGGTTGATCATGGTGTGTGGGAGGGGCAGAACTAATTTCATTCGGTGTGGTGTCTGATTACAATGTCTGGGGATTGGGATGATTGCCGTGTATCGGAATGAAGGGGACGGAACTGATTGCAGTGAGCAGTAATGGGGAGAGAAAGGGATCTTGCTGAATCTTCTGTCTCTAGGGAACATGAAGAGCTTGACAGAAACCTAAGTATACCTAAAAGAATGATTCTTTTAAGCAGCATTTTGGAAACAGTCTTCATTATTTATTAAATGTTGATCTATATGCAAATATAATTATATACTGAAAACCATAATGGTGTTTTATTGCTGTTTGCAGGCATGTGGGGTCAAATTAATTTTCAAATGTTAAAGTTTGGTGACATTGAAAAATATCTTGGGGAACACTGCTCTGTTGAGAAGTGATTCCAATTATTAGATTATTTTATCATGCCGTGTTGTTGAACTCTCCTATAGTTCCCTCCCCCACATACACACTGACAGACAGACACGCACTCATGAACTGACAACAGTACATACAACCAACCCATATGCACATCCCCATACCCACTGCCATGGAGATACACCTCTCCACGCGCACACACTGACTTCCCTTAACACTGCCCCCTCCCCCTCCATCCCAACCACCACATGGTGGGCACAATCACTTCCGCGCGTGCGCACTAATGCTCTTTCTCCCCTCCCCACCCCCACGCAGGTTGACATACACAGACACAGTCTGACTGACTTGTTTACAGTCATCTACCTCCATTGTTTTCACTCCATGATGGTGTCATTCCGCTGGATTCTGATGGCGGCGGGAAGCTGCTGAAGTTTTGAAATTTAAACCGCTCCACAGTAAACCGACAAAACAACGGAGCGGGCCGGCGGGCTCAGAAATGGGATGTGTTGACGCTTCAATCAAATCACTCGGTGCCTGGCTTTGAGGAAGTCGGTGATCCCGCGGCTCTTGCCCGTCACAGAGAGTGCCGCGGTCCGCATCCCGGAGTAGGACAAGGCCCGGCCCGGCTCGGGGCGAGCGAGCGGCGTGTCCGGTAGGCCCGGCCTGGGGGTGGCGAGGAGCCTGCCCTAAGCTCACAGACGCTGCACGATGCCGATCTGCAAGTATTTCCAGGAAGGCCGCTGTCGCTTCGGGGACAGTTGTTGGAACGAACACCCGAGAGGCGCCGGGCGGGGACAACATACTGCTGGTATTTAGTGCCAATAAATTGAGAAATTTGCATTTCTGCTGTTATATTTGTGCTGAGTAATTTCATTGTTTTTAACAGGATACAGAAAACCTTATCTATTTTAAGCATATTTTAGAATTCATTTTCATGAATTGCATTTGCAGCAAAATGTTTTAAAAGTCGGACTCCATTTCCAGTAGTTCTCTCAACCATAGCATTTTAATGGTACCAGTCACCTTTATAGATGTAACAAGGTGTCGAGCTGGATGAACACAGCAGGCCAAGCAGCATCAGAGGAACAGGAAAGCTGACGTTTCGGGTCTAGACCCTTCAATAATTTCTGAAGAAGGGTCTAAGCCCGAAACGTCAGCCTTCCTGCTCCTCTGATGCTGCTTGGCCTGCTGTGTTCATGCAGCTCTACACCTTGTTATCTCAGATTCTCCAGCATCTGCAGTTCCTACTATCTCTGTTTCTAATGTTCCAACTTTTAAACCCAAGGCCTCACAAGCTTACTTGGTGATTCTGTCTCAACCTTTCTTCATTTAAAAAAAGGAAAACATAGACCTCTTTAAAGCCATAGCATCGTCACACCTTTCCCTTTTAAAAACACGAAACAACAATATACAAAATGGTCATTTTTAAAAACCTTTAGTCGTACGCTAATAGTGCTCTACATTTCCATGACATTGACTCTTAGCGTGTAAACATTCACTACTACAGTCCATTTCAATCAGTTTTTCTCCTGCCACCAAAAACCTCCATCCTCCATCAAATTCACAATAATGCATCAGCAATTACAGTCTTTCATCTTGCCATGTGTATAATTTTCAAATTGAGTGGCTGCAATAATAAGTTCCATCCAAACAATCTGGAATTTTTATCCTTAAATTGTGCCAAAACCTTTAAGGGGTAATGATCAGTATGTACAATTGTCTCAGGCACATTGTTAGCAATATAAATGTTGAAATGTTGCAACACCAACACCAAATTCAAGGCCTCCTTCTCAATTGTGGAATATTTCTGTTGATTATTAAATTTTCTGGAAAAACACCCAGTAGGTCTTTCTATCTTCTTGTCATCTTCTTGCAAGAATACAGCACCAACACTCACATCAGTCACATCAATAGCCACCTTGAATGGCATTGCATAGTTAGGTGTGGCTAACACTGGGACAGTGTTTAACACAGCTTTCAGGCTGTCTAATACCTCCTCATATTGCTCTGTCCACTCAGATTTTCTGCACTTCTTCAAGTCAGTCAGTGGAGCAACCACACTAAAATTTGGTGTGAAATTTCAGTTAAAAACCACTCAACCCCAGAAACTGTACTACTTTCCTCTTCATCACTGGTATGGGAAACTTCCCAATAACATTTGTTTTCATGTCCCATGGAGCCATCTGTCCATGTCCAATAACATGGCTTAGGAACGTGACTTGGGCTTTGGCATACTCATTCTTAGCCATGTTTATTAGATGCTCCAAATGTTCCTTCTATGTGCGACTAAAAATCTCCAGATCATCAATTTACACCACACAATTGGATAATCTAGAAATTACTTTATTGGTTAGCCTTTGAAATATGAATGGTGCATTTTTCACATCAAATGGCATGATTTTAAACTGGTATAGTCCATTTGGTATCACAAAAGCCAACATTTCCTTCAGTCTTTTGAATCAAGGTACCTGCCAGTCGCTGCAACTCACTTCGACTATATTGTCCTTCAGTATGTGTTCAATCTCTTTTTGATCCTGTGCCAACTTTAGAGTGTTAAGTCTGTAAAGATAATGCTTAATTGGAACAGCATTTCCAATATCTACATAAGGCATAATTTGATTAATACTTCCCAGCTTATTGCCACATATCTTCCCATGTGATTGTAATAACTTTCAGGTCACTTCAATTTACCTCTGGAAGGTAACTCAATAATTTATCCCAATTTTTGAGAACCTCCTCATTGTCCAGTTTAATTGGAGGAATGTCTAATTCAGAATCACCTGACCTTGGTTATCACCCTGTGTTGTAACCAGTAACACATTCTCCTTTAGCTCTCCTTCCCTATCAAAATACCTTTTGAACATATTCACATCTCACATTCTGAGATTTTTTTCTATCTGGTGCTCTTACTAAATAATTCACCTCACTCAATTTCCTTTCAATTTGATAAGGCCCACTAAACCATACCTTTAAAGGTTCACGTTCCACTGGAAAGTGACAATAACACTTTATCTCCACTAGCAAAATTACAAATTTTCGATTTCTTGTCTGTTTCCTGTTACATCCAATGCTGTGCTACTTTCTAGCCATCTCACCTGCTCTATTTAATATGTTCCTAAAATTTGACAAATATGTGGTCTCTGAACTGACTTACCAAATTCTCCTTAATTAATTTCAGTGATCTTCTCACCTCATGCCCAAAAACTAATTCAAATGGACTGAATTTAGTTGATTCATTAGGTGCATCCCTAATTGCAAAAAGTATAAATGGAATTCCTTTACCCCAATTCTCTGAATAGTCATGACTATAAACCCTCAACATTGTCTTTAAATTTGATGCCACAGTTTTAATATTCGCTGTGATTTTGGGTGCTATGCAGTGGATTTGAATAATTTTATTCCTAAGCTATCCATAACTTCCTTCAACAAGTTTGATGTAAAATTTGACCATTGATCTGATTTATTTCTGTGGGTAGTCTGTATCTAGTAAAAAAAAAAATTGAGTAACTCTTCTATAATCCTTTTAGCTCTGATACTGTATAATGGAATGGTATTTGGACATCTCTTAGACACATTGATTATTGTCAACAAAAACTGATTCCCACTTTTTGTTTTAGGTAGGGGTCCTACACAATCAATTAAGAGCCTTGTGAAAGGTTTCGCAAATGCAGGAATGGGGATTAAGTGTGCTGGTTTAATCACTGCCTCAGGTTTTCCAATTACCTGACACTAATGACGTGTCTGACAAAATTCGACCATATCACAGGCCAATAAAAATGTTTTTGTATTTTGGCATGAGTTTTCCTAACTTTTCCTGACGACCTACTAGTAATTCATGTGCAAGCCACAACACCACCTTTCTATAACCCACCAGTATTACAACTCACTGAACTTCTGCCCATTTCTCATCCACCTGAATATGTGATGGTCTCCATTCCTTCATCAAGACATCATTTTTAAAACAGTAATATGCCAGGATACACTCAGATTCTTGTGTGTATGCTTTTTGATACACCTTCTTTCATTTTTCCTCATTCTTTTGTAATTCAGCTAATTTCTCTGAACTAAAAATATCCACTTTGTCTTCCATCCGTTCTTGTTTTTTTTCCTCTCAACCATTTGATCAAACATAGTCTGTGATAATTGTACTTCAATTTCCTTATCTTTATTCTTTGATTTCTCCTCCAGTATCTACCTGTGGCTTTGTGACCTTGCTACCACACAGTCAGGAAAAATCCCAGGATATACTTCCTGTAACGCCTCAGTTGTCTGATTTTCCACAGGCTTTTCAACCACAGTAGGCATCATTCCCAACTGTGATCCAGGTGTATCATTATCAAACTGTACTTCTGGAAACAAGAATTTCTTTATTACTCCTACCACCTTCACAACTTTTCATCGGACTCTCCAACCCCACTTTATATGATGGAACACTGCTCTTCTCATCATGAATTTCACATACTACCACTTTTCCTGGCAATACGCCTTCTGAATTACATAACCTCATCGTCTCTCACCATCGAAAATTAACTTGCTCCCTTATGTCTTAAAATCTTAATTTCTTTACCGGATTCTCCCAGTATACATGAGTAAACCTTACCCACAAAAGTAAATTCTTTAAAGAAGATCTGGAACTTTCTTCTCAACCAACCCCTCGTCAGGTTATACATTATTTTGCTGCATTTTTGCTTCAACTATGCTTTCCTTCATCACTTCAGCAAAATTGACTGGCTTATCCTGTTTTCCCACATCCATCTTCCCAGTGAGTTTTCTAAACCACCAACACTGTGACTTCTTGTGGCCTACTTTATTACAGTGAAAGCACGCAAGCTTTTTTCGCTTCTTTCCCCTCACGGTTCCCTTTCTAATCTGTGATAAACTATCTTTACTATCTTCAATGATACGTCCTTTTCCCTTACCACCTGATAATTTCTCTTTTCCCCAATTTCTATCCTTCACAGATTGAAATTGATGTCAGAGCCAAACTTTGAATTAAGAAGGGACCTATAATCATCGGAGTTCAGAAAAATTAGAGGCAACCTTACTGAAACACAAGATTCTTCGAAGGCTTGACGGGTTCACTGTGGAAAAGTTGTTTCTGTTTGTGAGATGGTCTAGGACCAGAGGGCATAATCTCAGAAAAGGACAGAGATGAGGATGAATTTCTTCTGTGCGAGTGAGTGAATCGGTGTAATTCTTTACTTCAAATGGACTGTACAGGCTGTGTCATTAAGTATATTCAAGGCTGAGAGTAACAGATTTTAATCATTATGGGAATCAACAGTTATAGGCAATAGTCAGAAAAGTGGAATGAGGATTAACAGATCAGTTATGATCTCATTGAGTAGCAAAGCAGTCTCAACAGGCAAAGTGGCCATTTCTGCTCCTATGCTTTATGCTCATTTGGACTCATTTCATTTTCCCCATGTGCTGTTTGAAGCAGATCCCATTAACGGGGAATTTGACTTTTATCTGAAAAGGAGCACCGTGCAGGTTTAGTGGGAGAGGCATGAGAATAGCATAATTAAAATGTTCATTTGGAGCCCACCATCCCATTGGGCCGAATGGTCTCCTCCTGTGAGGAAACAATTTTGAGATCCTGTGAAAATCTGCCTTGGAGTGGGATAACTGCGGCACCAAGTTGTCCACGGGTATACAGCTTTCCTGTCAATTTGGCTCTTTTTCCTTCAACAATTTCAGAATGTCTATTACAGGTCAATGGCAAATGTTGCCCTCTGCTTGAGGTGGAGGGTGAGGGGAGAGGTGGGTGTGGAGAGTGAGTATTGGAATCGTGCTAATTTACAACTGTTATTAACACTGCTGCAGAGTCCAAATGAAGCTGCGCTGCTAGTGTGACCAGCGTGCAGTGTGTTCTGCACTGATTAGTTCATGATAATTTAGCACAAGGCCTGTAGGTCAGGAACCAGAGTCACTATACAATAAAATATTATTGTGGTTTTTATTCCTTGACAGTATTTTGAAAAAAATGACAAAATTATATTATCATAACTTGGGAATTTGGATGTTAAAGTTGGGGTAAATTAGATTCTGGTTTCAGTTCCGTGAATGTGACTTCCTTTGGTCATTTGGAATAATGACCCAAAGGCATCATTTTCAAGAAAGCTTGTGATTTAAGATAATTGCTTAGATGAGATATCTGAGCAGTTAAAGATGAATGTTTACATGGTTGAGTTTTACGACTGACCCTGAAACAGATGGCCAGAGACCAGAATCTGTTTTCAGTTGTCAAGTACAATTTAATAATAACGGGAGGGCAGGTTAATATGTAGATATTTCCACACTCTTGAGCTTTAGTTGGAAGAAAATCCCCACATTGTGAGAACTCCCTTCCACCTTCTCCAGGGCAGTTAGGAATAGTAAACAAATGCTAGCCTTTGCACAGCAATGTCCACAACCCATGAATTAAGTTTTGAAAATTTGAAAAGAAGTCTAAGCTGTCAGGTCTGAAAAAAAATGATCTAGGCCCTCAGAGCTGGGAAAACGTCAGTTAAGTACAGAATCTTAAAGTTAAGATAAAAGTGATACTTCACTGGGATTGAGTATCAATCAAGGATAATAGTGGGAATGAGGCTAATTCTTTGTTTCTGCGGCTTATGCTAACATCTTTGTAACTTGTATACAAAGCCTTGCTTCAGAGATAATAGGTACTGCAGATGCTAGAGAATCCGAGATGACAAGGTGTGGAGCTGGATGAACACAGCAGGCCAAGCAGCATCATAGGAGCAGGAAAGCTTGACGTTTCGGGCC